>VZDJ01006585.1:9512097-9578149 GCA_008694505.1 Cyanoderma ruficeps | reverse complement strand
AAAAAAAAAAAAAAGAAAAGCTTGTACAATATACTTATTTCACTAGGTTTTTGATTGAGTGACAGAATATATTATTGTTTGGATTTTTATTTGTTTTTAGTTTTCTGTTAACTTTTTGATAGGTGGAAAAAACAGAAATTATAGTCTAGATTATGTATACTATTTGGTTTTGTTCGCATAAGACACTTTGGAAACTTGGGAGTAAAGTGAGAGGGAAATTAAAGCTACTCTTATTCTAATGTGAGATGATTAATCTTTAATCCTCTGAATTGGGTTGATAAGGATTTTCATTGCTGCATTCAGTAAGCATATTTTATATCAAGTCATCTACAATTTCAGTGGCAAGGCTCACGTCAAACTGTATTCCATGTCCCTTGAAACTTGAGAATGTTTACTTTCTCTTTTTTCCTGACAGTACACTAGAAGGATGAGATGACTGATAATATTTCACAGCTGTCGTCATCTTCTGGTTTCACCCACGTTCACATGCCTTCACAAAGCAAATGAAAGAAACTGGAAATTAGGACCACACTCCTATTCATATTATTATGTCTAGAATTTAGTTGACAAAAAGAACTAGACTTGAAAACTAAACATGTTAGAACTGAAACTGATGAATTATATATCTGAATTCTCTGTTTCCCTATTAGTTTAACAAAACCATTTGTATGATTACACAAAAGACCTTTCCAAGGGTTGATGTCTTCCTTGAGCAACAACCTCAATTAACACCTTTGTTTTTGGACATTCATCCTGCTGCTGTTGAAAGACAGGCAGGAAGAATTTGCAGCACACAAAACTAGACTCAATCACAGAAACATTCACATGCTATTTCCAGATATGCTTAGATGCTAATATTTAAATGGCCCATATTAAAAGTGTTGACTTGAAAATTACATGCACATTTAAGTATATAGAAATATTGACTTTCACATAGATCTGGTGTAAAACCAGCTAGGAATGAAATATTTGCTGTTCTTTGCTCAAGTAAAAGAGGGAAAAAAAAAAAAGAAAAGGAAAAAAAAATTCCCAGAGCTGACAGTGTGACAGAACAAAATAAAGAATGTTTTCATTCCCATAACTGCTATCACATGCTTGCACAGTGATGAATGAAGGTGTCAATCTTATCTCCTAGCTGCTTAAGAAAATTCAGGTACAAGCAACAAGCATATTCAAAATCATTGCAAAAATTGCTTGTTGCATGCTACTGCTTCTCTGCTTTTCCATTAACAGCCCCATTTTCCCATAATTCTCTTTCAGAAATAAAAATAAATAAATTCTTTCAGGGCTTGTGTGGCTTTTTATATCTTTAAGATCACTGTCTTCAAAAAAGAGACCTAGTACTGCTCAGTAATGTGAAGCTAATAGTAAAAGTGACAGAGGAAATTGGAAATTTACATTTCATTCTTCCTGTTTCTCCTCTATTTTTAATTTTTACCTACTGAAAATGAAGCTCACTGGCTGCTGCAGCTTATGTTTAAAACTGGACAGTAGCTCTAAGCATAAAAGAAAATATTCTGATACATAACCAGCTTAAAAAACCAGAACTGAAACACTGAATAGCAAGGCTGCAAACTGCCAGTTGTTTTCAAAGCCATTCCTTTCAGGGGGGAGGGAGCGGGGGAGAAACATGAAAGCTGTGTACTTGGCAAAAGAAAAACATACACAAAACGCTGTGGCAGATTGTTGCAGTGAAAATAAATCTGACTTCTCAGCCACATTCAAAGTCAAGCTGCCACAAAATTCTGAAAGGAATCATACAAGTCAAGAGCGGTATTAAGCACAGGAGCATAAAGTAGTTCAAGCATTATAGTCAAGTGAAATCATTACATTCATTCTGTAGTGTAGCTTTTTAAGTGAAGAAAACGACAATATATTGCTACAAATTAACTCAATCTGACTGTGCACTACAAAGGAAAAAGATAATGAAACACAAATAAGGAATCATTTACTGCTAAATTAATTGACAAAAGTACTAAACATCTGAAAAGCAAATTTTACAGGGGCTATATTTAAAGGCAGGAAAGCTAGAAACACTTAGATGGGATCCAGATTTCTTTTTCCCTATACTTAGGCCAACTGAGAACTCCTGGCCTCTCTGCCTAACTCCTGTGGCAGGTTAGATCATGGAACCTTCATTAAAGCCTTCTGGAAGCTTTGATGTGATTCTGTACAGCCAGCACGGCTTTACCAAGGACACGTCCTGCATGACCAACCCAGTGGCCTTCTATGATGGAATGACTGCATCAGTGGGTGAGGGAAGGGCTACAGATGTAATTTATCTGGACCTCTGTAAAGCCTTTGATATGGTCCCCGACAACAGCCTTCTCTCAAACTAGAGAGAGATTTGATGGGTGGACTCAGGTGGATAAGAACTTGGTCACATGCAGAGGGTTTTGGTCAATGTCTGGACGGAAATCAGTGATGAGTGGTGTCAGAAGGTCAGTACTGGGACCTGTTCTGTTTATTACATTCATTAGTATAAAGCACAGAGGAGCATCCTCAGTAAATTTTCAGATAACACTGAGTAGTGTAGTTGACACACCTGAAGGATGAAATGCCATCCAGAGGGACCTGGAAAAGCCTGGAGAATGTGCCCCATGGCAAATATGGCTTTCAGTAATTTTGCTTTAATATGAACCAAACACAATTGGGTAAGAACGCAAAAATCCTCTTCACTTGCTGCAATGCAAGACACATCTGATTATCAGCCCTCAAGATACTATTAACACAACCTACTTAAAGACATTGCTTGCAAATTAGAGGCAACATTGTGAGCCTTTAAGGTTCGTAAGCAAAATCATAACTAACCATGGATATGATGTATAATTCCAGAGAAATCAGAAATTAAACACCTTATAGAATAAAAGAAATATTTTTAACTTAAGAATGTTGTCTTGTAATCTTGGCAATTATGCAGCTAGAAATTAGATAGCAAGCATTCTTGCTTTGAAGATAAGTAATTTCCAGTTTCTCAAAGTGATTTAATATTCAGGTTCTGTAACTAACAGTGTCAAAGATGCTGCCTAAACATCCTCATCAGTGTTTCCACTCCTTTTTGCCCTGTAAGTATTCAACTGTGCTGCACTTTGCTGCATTTATAAAGCTTCTTTTTCTGATGCTGAACAAGAAGTAAAAAAAAAACCCAAAAAATCATGCAAACAAACCAACCAAAAGAGAAAGAAGAAGCAAAGAGGAGAAAAATGTTGACATAAGAACAAAAAAGGAAATGTGTCTGAAGAACCCTAAAATGTCTCTTTTCTTTCAAATAATTTCCTATTGCAAAAAACAATTTCCAGTGAAAAAAACTCCATCCTTTCTCATTATGCAAAATAATCCCTCTCTATGGAAAATTATAGACTATTAAGTGTCTAAGATCTGTATACACAAACATATCTGTATCCATAGCTGCATAAACAGATGTAGAAATCTCATTTGCTTGAATCTTGACCAAACAGCCTGTAAATTTAGATTTACAAAACACATTCTTTTGAAACAATGCTGATATTAGTAGAGCCTGTAGCCTGAGAGGATACCAATATTTCTATTATTTATCTTGAATGGATTGATGAAAATATGTTAGTCTTTCTCAGCTGAAATCTATTTAGCAAAAATGTCTGCCTGATCCTGTTCTAGTTGAGTAAAAGGGGTAACTATTAGTATTATTCTGTCTTTCTGATCTCCAAATCTCTTGCAGTGAGGAATTACAAAATCTCTTAATGTATTTGATGAAAATATCCTTCCCCTTCATGCATTTAAAAAATTGTTATTTTTGTTTTCAGTTAAAATTCTGGATTTATTTTTGAAAACAACAAATTAAAGCAAGATCTTGTATCCACACATCATCTCCATCCAATCCCTCAGCATTAATTTCTTGGGTACATAAACTTTAAGCAAAAACCTAAAAAACCAAACCAAAGGGAAAAGAAAAAACCCAGCCAAAAACAAACAAACAAAAAACCACCCAACTTTTGAAAGCTTCTTATGTATAAGGTTTTTTAATTTGTCTAGAAATTTCAAAATTCCAGAAATATATTAGGACTCCTACTGAATCACACAGAATACTCTTAAGAATTGGACTTTTAAATCACCTATTTTTGGAAATAATGTGTGGGATTTGCCTGCCTTTATTGTAGAAGTTTGAAAGTCAAAAATTTTTATCCTATTCTGCCCTTAAGTTAATGGATAGAAATCCCCTCTAGAGCATGGTATGATTCTTCTGAAGGAGGGAAAACATTCCAGTTAAATGGATCTTTGCTAGGCATGTGCATAGTTTCTCATTTGATAATAGAGGGATCTTTCCATCCCACTTAAGATATCTAAGGTTTAAACACATACATATAAAAGTAAGGAATCTCATCCAGTATTGCGTAGTCAATATTCACTACACATTCAATGGATAGAACAAAATATGAAAGACTTGCAACCTTTCATAAAAAATGGTAAAAAATTAAAAGATATTCCAAGATGTATTTGTGGTACAGTGCTATTATATAACAAAATTCTTCTTTCGCAATAAATGATGTGTCAAATACTTGTTTTATTTCTGCAGCAGTAGAAAACTGATCATATTTATAAGAAGTGCTAAACACTTATTCATGTATTGCATTTTACTCCATGTACTTACTGCTGTCATTTATAACTGCATAATCTGTGAGGCAGCAGATCACAATGCAGTTTGACAAAAACAGTCTTTCGCCTAATGCAGCCTTCACATCATGACTTCGAGGATCCTTAAAACAGCAAATGCTGAGCAGTGATGGAAGACCACATTACCTTGTAAATAGCAAATTGCATTAATTTTCTGCCAATGAACTACACAGACAATCCAGTTCAGAAAGAATATTTGTCTAAATGTTTGTAAGGTTTATTAATAAGTATATCCCTCAGCCCCTGGGGTCTGCTGTCCTGTGAATCTGCTCAAAAGTTATGAAAAATAGAAACAACATCTTCAAAACCTGTTTTCACTCAGTCGGTTTGGTCATAAATGGCAAAAAGCATACTCCCATTTCAGGTACACCATTCCCTATCAATGTAACAATAACTTCCAAACCGATATTTTAAAATGTGACACATGTATTATGATTTATTTTTCAGAAGATGAGCTTTCATTTAAAGTAAATGTGTGTGTGTCTGTGTGCGTATCTGTGTGCAAATATCTACAAAAGTACATAAGTTCCTACATGTGTGTACCTTTCCATACCTATGTGTTTGTAATACATTGGGAATGGGATGAACAATAGGGAATATATTATCAGATATCTCATTGACATCCTCAGCAGGGAAGAGTGCTGAAGACATCTCTGCTTTACTGAGGGTCATCTTCAGGAATATATTCTAACACTGTTCTGCAACTTCCAGGTTTCACTAATATTTCCACTCGTGACATAAATGGATGTTCAATTCCCTCTGTTGTGCTATCACCCTGCAATATTTGTCAATGGCTCTAGCTTTTCATTTTAACCTTTTTTATCACATTCAGTTTTTTTCAAAACACTTATTTATGTTCTTCTTCTCTGACTGGTCCTTCTCCTAGTCTTAGAACTTTGTGTTGCTTGGTTGACAGTCTAAATGAATCTTCAGTGAAAACAACAGCTGATTTCACATATGTGTGTAAGTGAATCAAACGATTATTGGATGCAGTTGGTGTTGGCATTTTGTGAGTCTTAAGGAACCAAAATGACTTCTTAAACAGCCAATCTGCAATAATCACAAATCCTATAGCTTTTGGCATCAGAACTTTACTTTTTGAACACTGATAGAAAGAACGCTCTCCACTGTTACCATATAGTTCATCACACAATGTGAATGTAAATCTATGTAAATTTTCTAGTGGAACAATCTCCCAGGAAAAAACACTGCAGATGATGTCAGGTTATGAGGGTAGTGCAACAAGAAATTGAGTCAAAGAAATTTAGTTTTCTATAAGGGGCACATATGGTGACTGAACGATGAGTCGATAACTCAACATCTGTTGTTACACATCATTGTCTTTTATACCTGGTTGTGAATGCTGCCATCCTCCAATATGCACAGGTAGGAAAAACATGCCAGACTTCTATTTTTTTTAGAGTTATTAAAATTAACCAGGGCTGACTAAATTGCAAGTGTCACTGTTGATCCCATCTAGCAGTACTGACAAATATTTCAAAATTTTCTATTAACTGTATGAAGTCCTAATAATCAGAATTTGAAGGAAATTTCATGAGACAGGACAGGCTATATCCTGCAGCCCTTATACTATACAAGCAATCCCATTGGATTGCTTGCAGACCCGGCCAGTGTGAACAAGAACTGTGTGAGAAAGCATAAAAAGAAATTCTGCATCTCTGAGCCACATTCATATGCCAAGGATCAGATCAATATTTACACTTCTTTCTGACTTGCCGTTTACACCCCTGACATTCTCAACTCATTCTTTTCACAAGGAGTTATAGTACAAAAGGATGAAAGCAGTAAAGTTCTGCTTGAAGGAGCCAGACAGCCCAGGGGCAGAGACCTTTTAGATCCACACTCTGCACTCTGCAACCAAGTAAGGAAGCCAGAATCAAATGCTGCATACTGGCAGCATTGCATCTTTTCTTATGCACATATCAATAAGAAGTGATGTCTTTATCCTCAGTATGCTCCCTCCAGATTTACACTGGACTCACTGGAAAGAGAAAAGTACCAAAATTTACTTGTTGAAAGCGGGAATTTTTCTGATATAAGATTTTTTATTAAATTTCCACTTGATAGGTCCATCCTATAGTAGAATCAGATTTCAGCACAACTTGTATTATTCACCCATCTCTAAAAAATTCATCATTTTAACCATTTTTTCACAGAAAAATATATTTTCTTGTGTTTAGATGGGATTTCCCACATTTAATTCGTGTCCATTGTTTCATATCCTTTTCTTGATAACGAGTGAGAAGATTCCATCTCTCTTTCTTTTTTTTTCATAATTCTTCCATCAGGTGTTTACACATGTTGCTAAAATCATTCTGACTCTGCTATTCTTCAGGCTTAACAGTCAAGGGCTCTCTGACTCTCCCAACATAACAAATGTTCCAGTTCTTTAATAACCTTTGTTGCCTTTCCCTGGATTTGCTCTTCTTTATAATGGGGAGCCCAGAACTGGGCACAACACTACAGAGGTGGTTTCACCAATGCTGGGAAGAGATGAAGGATCATGTCTCCTGACCTGCTGGCACTCTTCCTGATGTATTCCCAAAATCCTATTGATGACCTCCTTTGCTGCAAGGGTGCTTTGACATGTGGTCAGCCTGTTGGTCACCAAACCGTAGAATGTCTTGGAAAAGCTATTTCCAATGTGGTCTGGCCCTGGCCTATCCTGGGACATAGAGTGTCTTCCTTTCCAGGTGAAGATCTTGGTATCTTGGTTTCCTCCAAGCAGTCATCAGTCCTCAGAGAAAGGGTTCCTTCCCCCTCACTAAAAGGATGAAGGACACCTAGTCCCTAATGTCTTTGGTCACCCTCTCTGGAGCCAAAGTAATGTTCCATGTTATCCAGGTTTCCCCTGGCAGTTCTGTCAGTGCCCACACAAACGGGCAGCAGGTCTGAGTGACAGAGAAACCTTGGCAGCATCCCCACAAATCTGTCTCAAAGAGAGATATGGTAAGCAGTAAAATTTCTTAGATGACAGGTCAGGTCAGCAGATGGGGACCTCTGGTGTTCTCCCTAGGGAGCCTCCCACTGCTGTCATTCACCATTTTCTCTTGGTTCTGCTGCATGGCTCAGCACCAGACAGCATGAATGCTTCATCAGTCAACACTCCCTGCTACTCATCTGCTCAGAGAGCCATCAACCTACTGTGTGACTGCAAATTTTAGTCTCTACCTTCCTCCTGGTGTCTGAAGTCACCAGCTTTCAGTCTTTGGCATCAAAGGCATTTGTTCTTTCCAACCTGACAGTTACAAACCTTTCTGCAACATTGCGCTGTTTGACTTCTTGCAACATCAGGGTCTCAGAGAAGAACTGTGTGATTTCTTTCTTATCTTCCCAAATGAGACACAGACTGCTGGTCTCCACCTGGAGCTCCTTCACTAGGCAGCAAAAGTCTTCAACAACTGCAGACTTGGAGACAAATGAATTTTCCTTAGCCTCAGAGAGACTCCACAGTTTCCTGCAGCTTGAGTCTTGCAGGGCTGCATCCTTCTTCTGAAGCTTCAGCTAGGTCAAGGCCTTGAACATCTCAGGAACTGTTGCTTCACTGGCTGCTGGAGATTATGTCTTATGTCATCACCACAGCTGAAGATGTGTATGGGGCTATATTTGGTCTGGCTGAGATGAGTTCATTTCCCCACAGCAGCCCTGGCAGTGCTGTGCTCTGTGCTGGTCGCTGGAAAGGTGCTGATAACACACCAGGGTTTTGGCTCCTGCTGAGCAGGGCTGGCACAGCCTCAGTGCTGTCTTCCCAACCAGCAGGTTTCCACACTCACCAGCAGGCTGGGGGTGGGCAAGATCTTGTGAGGCGACACAGACCGGGCAGCTGACCACAACTGAACAAAGGATATTCCATACAATATTACATCTGCTCAGATATAAAAGCTAAGAGAAAGGAGGAGGAAGGGAGTCATTCATTATTTGTGATGTTTGCCTACTCAAAAAACCACTGTGTGTGCCAAAGCCATGCTTCCCGGGAAGTGGCTGGACATCACCTTCTTTCCCAGGAAGTGACATCCCATCACCTTGATGGGAAGTGGGGAATAAAATATTAATTTTGGAGATTTTTTCATCCTCTGCTTTCATGTGCACAACCTTCACTTTTGTTTAGTAAACTGCCTATAGCTCAACCCATAATGATTTTTTTGCTTTTTTGTAGGTTTTTTTTTGGTGTTTTCCATCTTATTTCCTTCTCCTGTACAGCTGTGGAGGGAAGTGATAACGATAATATCCTGGTTTGGCATGGATCTAGCATCCAGCCAAGGTCAACCCACTACAGGTGTTCTTAGAAGGGGTGTTGTCCTCATCTGTGTAGCCCTTCACATTAACTACTGCTCAAAGAGCTTCATCTGTTGACCACCTCAGCACATTCACACCTACAGAAGTGACACCATGTCTTGGAGTGATTTATGATGATAGGCTCTTTCATGATCCTCCAACTTTTGTCCTATTTTTGATCTTTTTTCCTGTGTGTGTGTCTGCCTGGGGCAGGGGGTGAGCATTATGGGTATTCTGTTGTTAATAAACTGTTGGTTTGGGATTTTTTCACTTTTCTCTATTAGCATTCATTTTTCTGGTTTTGGAGGGGGATTACTGAAACCTTTCAAAAGACACTACTCGTTGCAGAGAGCTTTCTCTTAAATTTGATTCAAAACTGAGATACACCAACATGCTGAATAGTGCTTTGGCTAAAAAACTGAAATCTAAAGTTTACATATTTCAACAGAGGGCTTGGAAAGAAACTTATCTTTTGAATCATTTTAGTAGTACAAAATATTGATAGCTTTCCTACAATGAATGCCAGATCTTCCTCAGCCTTTTCTTCAAAGGGATTGTAAAATCAAATGAGATGTGATCTAACTACAGGTGACAGTGAATGAGTCTTCAAATGGTAAATGAAACAAAAAACAATCTTTACTTTTTCTATTTTTTAAAAAATATTTCCATTGTCTTAAGATTAATTTAAACTAAATTGTGTTACTCATGCCCAGGAGGAAATGGAACCACTCTCTTTTCCATGATTATGCATTTTCCAGAGCTCAACCTAGCAAAAACCTTTTTTACCTTTTTCTTTAAGAAACCACAACTATTTTATAGTCTATTACTCGTGTTTCTGAGCTACATTTAAGGATAGGCAGGCAGCAGACAAAGATTGTGGTGGGTCTTTCCTGTAATTCTATTCATATCTTGTGAATCATATAGATTTATCTGTAAAGAGTGTAATTTATTGTAAAGAAAAGGGAAGAAAACACTGGGTTTGGACTTTCTGTGAATGTGATGTAACTTAAAATTAGATCAAAGAATCATGTTTACAAAGGCAGTAGGTATGCTAAAACCATCCCTGATGTTCTCCCATCTGCTGCATTAAAGCAGCTTTCATCCTCCCCAAAGCTGATTATTAAAGGAAGTAGAAATATTCCAAATAATAATGAAGCAATGAAAAGATGTTTGTGTGACTAATACATCGACATTTAACACCTTCCTTATGAACATCCAATACCCAGCACAAAGTTAATATGTTGCTGCAGATGATATTTTTTTGAGATCTTTGCCTCTATATACTCCCAAAAGCATCTAACTGAAAAGGCTGAAGTAGCACAGTTTTTAATGCTGTGGGAAGTACAGAAGTACAGTTAAAGGCATGAGGAGCCTTTCACCAGATGTGACTTCACAAAAAAAAAAAGAAAAAAAAAGATAAAATCTCTGCTATATTCTTCACAGAGCTCTGTAAGAAGATTTTGTGAGTTTGCTGTTACAGAATTTAGTTACTATATTAGAATCTGCTTTTAAATTTGCCTAAATTGGCCTTTTGTCACAGAACTCTGTTCCAAGATGGTCACAATAAAATGTTAGTTTGAGGCACATGGACATTAATCTGAAATCCTGGTGCAAGCAAGACACAGTGGACAGAATATGTCCATATCTGCCAGAGCATGCTGTTCCTCTGAAAAAAAAAGTTCATCAATGAAACATGGGCAATGTAAAGTAGGTAACTGTATTACTGGATGTGAAAACTCACTCTGAGAACTGAAGCTATGGGAAGTTCACAACATTGAATGAACTTAGTATCCATGAAAATAATTTAACAGGGATACAGTATTGACTTTTTCTCATGCAATTCAATAAAATATTTTTAATTCCAAAGTATATCTGAACATGCTTCACAATTCCAGGAGTTTTTGGAAGTAGACATTGCAACTTAAGAAAAAAATCACTCTGTCAGGGAAATCCAGCACACTGCAGCTTCAAAAATCAATACCAGAAGTAATGAGGGTGAGAAGAAGTTGCCTCAAACTGCACCAGGAGAAGTTAAGACTGAATATTTGGGAAAATTTTCTACACCAAAAGGCTTGTCAAGTGTTGGAACAGGGTGTCAAGGGATGTGATTGAGTCACCAGCCCTGGAGATGCATGAAAGATGTGTAGATTTGGGACAAGTGGAAGTGTTAGGTTTGCAGCTGGACTTGATATTGAAGGTCTTTTCCATATGAAATAATTCTATTTTTCTATGAGCAATGTGATTTTCCCTCCAAAGGGCGGGGTATGAAACATGTCACAGTTGCCCAGCTGCACTATCAACTCCCAGTCACTACTGGATGTGCTCAGCCTGTTAGGCATCCTGTGATGCTGTCAGCAGACTGGCCCAGCATAAGCTAGGGGAGCTGGCAAATCCTGGTTGTTTCAATGTGGGGCATGTATGTGCAGATAAGACATTTGTGGCACCAGCTGGTGCAGCCACATGGCCCTTTACTTTTCTACATGGATTTTTCAGCTCAGTGAAGATTAGCTCAAGGATCTCTGTGCTCCACAGGCATGTCAGTGTCAATGACTTTTTTCCATCCTTTATCCTCACTGTATTTCACTAGAGAAAAAATCCCACATCTGCTCTGTGCCTTATACAAGTTCAAATGCTTACCATTGCTCCATGTATTTGACACAGGATTCACATGTTCACGTTTGTACATCTTTGTAACCCGCTGTTTCAGGGATTGCACGTATTGTAGCCTACAAATATTTCAGTCCTTTAAAAAAGTTCATAAGGATACATATTGGATTTATGTGGCAAGATTTTGATGGGAGGCAGTGGAGACGGCAGGGATGGTTTCTGTGCAGATGCCAAGGAATGCCCCAACACTCGGCAGAGACAATTCCAGCTGGCTCCAAGATGGGCCCACTGCTGCCCAAAGCTGAGTCAATCAGTGACAAGTCAGAAGACACCAAAGTCAGTGAAGAAGAAGAGGGAAGAGGTGCTCCCAGCACTAGGATAGATTCCCCTGCAACCTGTGAAGGGAAGACTTTGGTAAGGCAGGCTGTCCCCTTGCAGCTCATGGAGGAGGACAACAAAGCAGATATCCATCTACAGCCTATGGAGAGCCCCACAATGGAGCAGGAGGACATGCCCTGAAAGAAGCTGCATGCCATGGAGAGCACTGAAGCAGGATCCTGACAGCACCTGTGGACCTGTGAGAAGCAGATACCATGCTGGAGTAGGTTTTCTGGTAGAACCTGTGACCCTGTGGGGATCCCACACCAGAGCAGTCTGTTCTTGAAGGACTGCATCCCTTTGAAGGAAAGCATGCTAGAGAAGCCAAGAAAAATGCAATCTGTGGGAGGGGGAGCAGATGAAGACTGTAAGCAGCAATGATTTACAGAGAGGAAGTATTATGAACTGACTGCAACTCCTATTCCCCATCTCTCTGCATTGCCTGGACGAGAGACAATGGAGAGGAGTCATGAATGGAAAATTAAAGCTATGCTTGGGAAGAAACAGGGTAGATTTAGTTTTAGTTCTGTCTGTGTTTCTATCCTATTCTATTTTTTCAGTTTGCAATAAATTAATCTTTCCCAAGACAAGGTAGTTTTGCCTCTGAAAGTAACTGGTCAGTGATCTCTCTGTCCTTGTCTGGACTCACCAATCTTCTTATACTTTCCCCTGTCATGCTGAGGAGGTGGAATGAGAGTGGCCTATGGGTGTTTGATAGCCAGTCTACCACAGGATAACATGAATGTGCCTCATAAATGGCTAATTTGGAATTAAATACTCATAATACTGAAAGATCGCTAATTAGGCTATAGACTTCAACGTCATTATTAGAGCTCTCTGTATAGGGGAGGAATTTGTTGTGAAAATTACCTTTAGTTCACATAAGTAAGTTTATAAATCTTCCGACAAAAAAAATTGTGTGTAGCAAGTTGCCACGTGCGTAACATTACTTAAATATTTTGCTAAATCTTAAAAAATCAAGGTTGGGAGAAAAATACCAAGAGCAATTTATGTAGTTCTCAGCTCACAGTGCTATATACAGGTTAACAATTTTTATACAGCTGAGTAATTAAAGTTCCCAATGCATGGATTTGTTTAACTTACTACTTTTATTTATATTAATACCATTAGGCCCTAGTACATATAATTGCACTCATAAACCAGAATTGCCAGAGATGATATAAGATTTGTTGTTTCTGCTTTGGAACAAGCAGGCTCAGGCTGATATAAGCAATCATTGCAGACTGATTAGTGTGTGGTGTTCCAGCCCCAATATGGCTTGCTGTGAGATAATATTTTATTATAAGGATGAATTATATTCACAAAGTACAGGGATAATATGCCGAGGACCATGTCTACTGATACTCATTAAGAAACATGCCTCTGCTGATGCTTATATCCTTGCCAGTTTATCCATTACAGGAAGGAATATAAAAGCAGGTCATTATAAAAATCTTGGAGGCTTTTCCAAGACTGTCAGAAAACACTGTTCATAAACAATAAATACAAGTTGAAAAAAATGTCTCATTTGCAGAACAACCACAGTATTCCATTCAGCGTGGCACTGTGCAGAACTCTACTGACAATTTAGCAGTGGTTTTGTGCTGAGCTCCAGTCAGCTGCTGTGGCTCCCAGCTTAAGCCTCAATATCAGGCACTCAGGGAATAAGCACCAGCTTATTCTGATTATATTTTCTGTATTAGAGGGAAGTCATGGGGCACTTTGAATGCCACCAAGTTTTATCCACCTAAGTTTAAACAAGTATTGTGGAGACAAGATCCTGCTTTTGCAGGCATGTTGTGCCTTGATTTTCCCTGGGAAATTCTCTTAAAGAGAATTTGTTCAATGAAAATGTGTAATTCTCCTTGGGTTTTTATCCCCATGAATAAACACTGATTTCACAATGCCATGTGTTTATTCCAGCTAGATTGGTTCTTGGGGAACTGTATGACAAGAAAACATCTTGTACTGATAGCTTTGGGTTCTTTCCACAACAATTATTTCAGTGTAGAAATTAATAACGTATGTAAAGACCTTCTTGTGATTTTGTTAAACAGAATGTTGATCAAAAGAAATATTTAAAGTTGGCAGCTTATTTCTTGGATAAATTTTTTAAGGTACATACTATGAGCTTGATCTGACCTGGTAGACTTTAACAATGTAGAATAAAGTCCTCTAGCCATATATCTGAAAAATAGCGCAGAATTTCTTCAGAGGATTGTGAATTTAAAGGTATCAGCTTCATAGGAGACCCTTTTCCAGCATCAGATCACTTGTTTCATTGTAAAGGAAGTGGAGTTAAATTTCTGCAGATATTCTTTGGTTTTAAATACCATTGGAAAGGCAATCTGATGTATTTGATGGCACCTCTAATTCATCGAAGTGATAACATTTTTATCAGCATTTACTTCTGTTTACATAAAGTTACACTGCTATTCAAGGTTGTAACAGAGCCAGTGGATCTTGGTGAGATGACTCAATGACTCCTGAGATTTTTAACCGAACTCCCAAGTCAACTTGCCAAGATTTACTTTCCCACTAAGACAACAGACAATACACAGTGATAACCTAACTGCACTGGCAAACTAGAAGGAAACACATTTCAACAGAGATAGAAAAGGAGATGAAAAACACTCAAAGACAACAGAAAAAAATCACAAAAACAGACCAAGGGTTCAACAGACTTATTGTTGACTTTATTTATACTGGATCAATGCCGAAAAAGAAACTCAGACTTACAGAAACAAAAACAAGAAGTGACTTCAGCCAGGAATATCAGCAATTGATCCTGTCAGGCTGCTTTCTGCGGTACAGTTCTGAATATTTTTTCTCCTTCTTTTGTCACTGACCTTCAGCTTTCTCACATCGCCTTTTTTGTAATTTTCACTTGAGCCACTTTACAGATGTAATCAGGTGTATCTCCTTCTCCTTAACTCCTTTATCAAAAGCACCACCATCACTCAATAATTCCTTATCCAGAAGAATTTATGTTGGCTTTTTGATTTTCTTATAGACAATAGAAACTAAGCAACCACATCCACATATATTCAGTGGGGATCAAGCAGGAAAATTAGAGTCCTACCACAACTAACAAATATACTTGCTCTGTTGCATAATATATCTCTTTCACTGACATACTGCTTATTTTTTCTATTCAATTTGGCTTTAGGGCATCATCTTTATTTCTACATATCTTACATCCAAAAAGGGAAGGAGGAGGAGGTGAAGAATAAGAGTATATAATTCATGACTATGGGTTGAATGGAAGTACAAAGATAATGATGTTGATAAAAAAGACAGAGCAAATATTCTAAGATGACTAAAGGTAAATGTAAATGGACGTGACAAAAGTCTTAGTCTTGTGCAATGCAAAGACTCCAAAAGAATTAACTTCGGGCAGAAAAGCAATATTGGTATTTTAGTCAATATATTTTTTAAAAAATGCATTAATTAAAAAATAGAATCAGTTTGTTTGATTATTACCTTCCATGAAATGTGTGTTTAAAATGCAAGCATGGCTGATTAAAAAAGAAAGTGGAAGAATACTCCAAAGTAAGAGCATTCTTTCCTCCCATACAAGAATGCTATGTTCAGAAATGCTGGAAAAGAGTAACAAAAGTCATTAGATACAGCAGGGGTTTCAGAAAATGTGGGTCAAGAAAAATGTGTGCATAATGATGTTGATTTTTTAAACAGTGCATAGGATTTTCATGACAGAAATGTCATAAAAGAAATGCTTACCTCAAAAACTGACTCTGTCTTAACAATTGAAGTAATTTTGAATATTGACATTGATGCTCATGTCTAAAATACTAAGGGTAGCATCAAGACCATAAAATCATTGATGACTCACTCTAGTATGATTCTGCCTAGTAACCGTCTCTTCTTTTGACCTTAATCCAGAGCTCAGATAAAGGAAAAAAATAAATAAATGCAAACTCAACTGCAACCAACAGATAAGAGTATTTAAATTCTGATTGGTGGTTTCTTCAATGGATTTCTGGAAAGACAGGACAGATCTCCTTAACAGTCAGTGCTCTAAATGGAATGGGATGTGTCACCATATTTCACTTACCTATGCTCTCCAAAATTATCATAATAAAGCTTCTTAAGTCAAAAGGCTGGAATGCTTTCAAGAATTCAGAAAGGTTCACCCTCTTGATCAAACACAATTTTTTAGCTGATAGTAATGACTATCACAGTGTCTTTGAAACTGGGAGGGACCTCTGGGCATTGTTGATTCCAAGCCACCTGCTCAAAGCAAAGTTGGCCACAACAAGTTGACCAAGGCTGTGCACAGTTGGACTTTGAATGTCACCAAGGACAAGAACTTCACAATATCTCTGTGTAAACTGTGCCAGTATCTAACCACACTCACAATAAAAACATGTTTTCTAATGTTAAACTGGAATTTCCTGTATTTCAATTTGCACCCCTTCCTTCTTGATCTGTCACTGAACACTACAGAGAAGACATGAGGTAGCAGCGTGGCTTATGAGCTGCTGACTTTTATAGAACCACACAGGGGTTCAATGGCATTTACTAAATTCTAAACTGCTTAGGAGACAACTGTACTTGGTACTCAGTTTCCCTAGCAAGGAATGGGGTTTTCTGGCTTACAATTACAGCTGAGTTTTCTTACACAGAGGAGCTCCTTTGCAGGGATACTAAGCTTGCTATCTGCCTATGCAGAGTTCAGAACGCTAATCTGCAATTTCATAAATGCACAAAAGCTTTCTTTCTCTTCTTGTAGCATCAAAATAGGGCTTCCTCAAGTACCCATTTGGTAAAAATGAAGATAATTCATTCATCAGCCTGAATTAGCTTGACTAGAGCAGATTTAGAAATTAGTGCAGACAAATGAAGAGACAGTGGAATGCATGTCAGCATAGTTTTCACAGCTAATGAGAACCTACAGTCTGAGGTACAGCTTTACCACCTGCTCAGAGGCTGGTGTTACCCCGTCTTCACACTGTCGCTACCCTAAATTTTCTGAGGAGTAACACGAGCCATTTGACAAAGCGAGGGAAGCACCTCTTTGCAAAGTGGTTTGCTATTTCACTGAGGTGGCCTTTAAACAAAGCTGTTGGGAAAACTGAAAATACCTGAAGAGAAGTAGAAGCCTGAGGGGAAATGGAGAGGCACATAGAGAAAACCATATAGCTGGAGGCACTGTTGTTACTGCCATGGAATCTTGAGACTCATTGCAAGTGTCTGCACACTGCGTGGGAAACAAGCTAAAGAAATTAGAGACTGCCTTTGAGTAGCTCCAGAGTTATGGTCTCATTAGGATCACAGATGTATGATGGGGTATGATTCATGAATGGAGTGGCACAACAGATGGATACAGGCCCTTTAGTATAGATGGGACAGGAAGACAAGCAGGAGGGGCGGAATTTAGTGCAATGGAGCAGTAAACATGCATAGAACTTTACCTTGGAGCAAAGAGCAAGCTGGTCAAGAACAGGCCAACATGGGTGATGTCAAAGTAAACATCGGCCTACAGACCACCTGACCCACAAACCTTCTAAAGCCTCACAAAGCCTTCTTCTAAAAACTAAAAATCAGCTGAATAGAAGAACTACAGATCTAGACTTCAAACATATCAGGTTTTAGCTTCTTCTGGAATCGGATTAGTGGGGGCACATGAAAAAATGGCCCTGTATAGCCTCCTTTGTATAGCCTAGAAAAGCTAGCTCATCTTCAAAGACATCAGTCCTTTCCAATGTGCAGAAAGTATAGCAATCATGGGAGATGCCCAGCATAGATGAACAGGGAACACATGACTGAGCTTAAATGCAAAAATGAAATACACAGAAGGCAGAAGTGGGAAGCAGTGACCTGAGAGAACCACAGAGAATATTGCTCAAGCATACAGGTTTGAAATGAAAGCCAGAAGTTGAAACTGGAGTTAGAATTAGAAAAGAAAACAAGTGAGATTTCTGTTGGTACACATGCAGCAAAAGCAAGGCAAAAATGTAATCTCACTTTTCAACAGGCAAGGGATCTAGTGATAAATGATGTAGAAAAGACTTAATGCCACTTCTTTCTTAGTTTTACTGACAAGATCTGCTCTGAGGCTCATCAGGTCCCTAAACCTGGCAGCAGTCTGTAGGAATTAAACCATTACCCCCAGCAGAGAGAAACTGACTTAGAAATCACACACACCAAACTTTGACACACCCAAGTCCATGTGAAGACATCAAAGCACCTATATACTGAAAGAGCTAAATAGGACCATTACAGGACTACTCTTTATATTCAAAGACCCATGATTACTGAGAAATGTTCCTGATGATTAAAAAAGAGCAAAAATAAAAAGCCATACACATCTTTTAAAAAATTAGGCAAGAAAGTATAGACAAAATTAACTCAACTACAGAAGGATCACAGTATCATGTATCACATGAAATGAGCTTGAGGACAGTATTCAGGATCTTATCTAAAACTTATTAATCTCAGTAAATCTAAGAGTCTGGAAGAGTAATGCCAAGATCTGAATATAAGACATGGAGTCACATCCATTCTGCCACACAAAACCCAGCTCCTCCCCTTGCCTCAGATCTGAGTGTCCCCAACTGGGAACCACATGCTTTGTTCAGCATCAGACCACAGAAAAAAATGAACACATGAACAACAAAGAGGTTTGAACTCAAATTTGGATTCAAATCCAAGTTGACATCACATGCAGAGATAATCATAACTTTAGACATTTACTTGCTCTTCACTGAAAGAGTCTCCATCTCTTCTGATATATGCCATTACTGGGATATGTGCCACAGATGTGCTTAACTTTCATTGGTTGAATCCCGCAGAGACAAAGTTAATGCTTGCCTAGATAAATTCCACATCAAATTTCCTTCCTCTGACAGTTCTTTGTACTCCATAAAGTCATAATGAAATGTTAATCCTCTGCATATTCTCAGTGCTGACAGATTTTGAACCGTAGCATGAAAATCATATGACGGACTTGAATTTTACCATGCACAAGACATTCCTCCTCTACATAGCTTTCAGTCTAGTTGGCAGCTTATTCCCTTCATGCCTAGAAAGTTTGCATTGCTCCTTGGCTGCCTGAACTCCTGGTCTGCTTTTAGCCCAGTGGGTTGGCTTACTTATATGGGTTAATCAACTTTTTTGAAAAACTACGTAAGATGCAAATCCCAATGTTTTTCTTCTACCAGTAACACAAAGAAAAGTTACACACAGTAACTGAATCTTACAAGACTGTTATTTCCTAAAACTGCAAAAAAGTTACTTATGTATGTAAGCAAAATTTCAAATATTTGCTAACACTTCGTTAAGAAAGAAATATTAGATTGATTTAGTCATCCAAATCTTATTTTATAATTTTTTTTATCAATCTGTTCTTTTCTTTATGTTGCTTAACTCAAGGTTATCATCTGCTCTACTTTCTTGACTGCAACAAGGTTTATCTTGCCTTCCCAGGGCAAAAAATAATTTGCTGCATTGTATGCAGTTTACTTAAGCATCAGGATAATTTGATTCCTTGTGTTCTCATGTAATAGTTTCATGAGAGTATGTTTAGACTCCTCTTCAGTTCTAAGCTCAGTGCTACAGATCCCTCAGATTCCCTTTGAGATCTAAACATGTTTATATAGTTTGTTCAAGTTTGTTCATACTTAATTTCTGAAATACAATGGGGACAGGTCTTCTAAAACTCATGAATCATCTGTCAAAATCCTTAGAAGTTCATGTCTGTATCCTGAAGGGAGTAAGAGTATGCCTTATCTCAGCTTCAGAACAAGTAACAACACCATCTCAATGACTTGTTTTCTTTATTTCATCTATCACATTACAAGTTACAAAAATGTAGGCATGCAGGTAATATGGTTGTGCAATACATAAAATAGGAGAACGAAATTTCAGTGACTTCTGAGTCCATTGATGGCTTTGTCAAGAAATAATGGACTCAGGAACCTATATTAGTTAGATAATTCCTTATGCCAGTCTACTTCAGAAACACTAAACTAGGTTTCTTGCATTATTTTCAGTATGAAGGACTGTATTTTTTCTTCAGCAGTTCAGTCAGGCTTCAGGCCTGCCAACTCAAAACTGCATTTCATAGTCAAGCTAAGATTAGCTTGTATGAGGAGAAAACATTTTTAAAAAATGATGAAAACATTAGTGTGACAGCTTTAAAATATTGTTCTCTTTTCCTTTCTTCCTTCAGGAGAGAGAAAACTATTCTCTCCAAGACTTAGGAAACAAAAATACATTATCTGTACAATACAATCATAGCTAATAAAAATTTTTCAGTTATGGAGCAACTCTTTACAAATATGTATTACCAAAAAATTAGTCCATGACATTGGCTTTGCAGAGAAAACTTCTACATGCTTTGGTCAGAAGAGGGTTGCCCTCCTCCAAGAGTGAGACACTGACCCTGGGAGCACTGTATGTGGCCTCTACTGCTACTTACTCCCCCTACCTCCATCATTACTTGTAAGCTATCTAGCCTTTATGTAAAGGTACAAGGATTAAACTTTGTTTTCTCATGTCCCAGATCAAGCATTTGAAGAAAAATAAAAAACCCTATCACATATTGAAATGTACTGTTAATTCAACAGGTAATCCTCACCCATCCTCTTGCAGAGATACTGTGAAGGTAGAGCAGCACAGAACAAAAATCATTGCCAGATCAGTCAGTTGAAGCAACAGTTTCTTTTTAAACTTCATTCCTGTCATATATTTTGGATAGAGGAGACAAAAGAATTCTGTTAAACATAGCTGTTTCTTTGAGTTACCATGTGGTCTATCATGGCAATCAGTTTCTGTGTCAAACTATATGCTGCATCTTCACCACTCTGTCAAGGTTTGAAGACAAGATTTAGCAAGTACTAGCTCTCTGGCTGTTTTCTTGAAGACATGGTGCCCCCAGGGAATTTTCATTTAACCTACTGCAAGGCTTCATTCCAGGCTCTGCTAAGGAGCATGGTGTGGAGCGTAACTTATGGAAATGAGGATTTGACCTTTAACATGTAATCTCAATTTTAATAAGTGGTTTCACCTCAGACATACAATGACAAGCATTTTGATTGCAACAAACTTGCTTGTAGTCAATTCAGAAACCTTGAACTGTGTTCCTTAATTATGATGGGGGATTTTTTGTTTGTTTTTGGTTTCGTTGATTGGTTGGTTGGTTTGGTTTGTTTGTTTGTTTTTGTTTGTTTTGTTTGGAAATTTTTTACATTTTATTGTAGTTATCTAGTGGAAACACAGTTTTTTAGCTAGATCTGAAATCTATTCAGATGGGAAACATTATGCATTCTGACAGGGAGTTTTGCAATTAGCCTTACTTCATTTTTGCAGTTTAGCATTGAAAATAGGCTAGAACTTCTACCTCTTGGTAATCTTTTTATGGTAAAGAACTGGAATGTGAGCAAGGAGGAAATATCCATTGTTTTTCATTAATTAATATATTTTGTCACTCTAAATTGTTGTATATTATTTCACACATCAACTAAAGAAATTTAGACACTGCTATCATTATTCAGGCTCATATGACTCTCATCAGTTCAGTTTTTATGGAGAGTCTTGTTGAGATTTTTCTGAGATCAGTTTTGGTAACTACGCTATTTATGACAATGACACATGGGAAGTAATAAAATAAACCTGCAAAATAAAAAGACAAAATTTCACTTGTACAGTAATGTATTCCTGGAGAAATAAACCTGTTATTTTTAGATGATTATTCTTTTAAACAAAAGCTATTTTAAAAATAATTGTTCTAATTATAGAATTTATGGATAGAAGAATCAAAAATATTTCCTATTTAATCACAGTTATAGTGGACAGAAGATATTAAAATTCCATAAACTGTTATTTGAACTTTAATAAAAACCCAAACTTAAAATTGAAATGTAAAACATCAATGTAAGAGGAAGCTTACTATTTCAGTGTGAGAGATTACAAGGTACACATGGATCTTCTATGCATGTCAGAGCCAGTCTAACCAAAAGAACTCAGGATCTATTTCCAGAAACTAAAAGAGTATTGTCTAGCTTCTGCAATGGCCCTGATGCAGGGGATCTAACCACACACACCCTTTGTAAACACTGGAGATAATGACATTTGAATGAATTACATGAAAGAAAAGTGTTCCTTCACAAAGAAAGAAACCAGCTCCAGATGCAAAATGTCAGCATTATCTCACCAGACACATATACTGTAAGGCTACCAGCTAATTTAACTATGGAGTATTTCAACTTCCTCCATTGACGTTGGTCCTGTGTACCAAAAGGTACATAGTTGGTCCTATGTACAAAAAGAAAAACATAAAAGCACATATCTGAATTACATGGTCAAGTTTGTGCTGGGTGGGATGAAAGTAAATTTTCTGTAAAAGTGTAATGAAACACTATATTTAAAAAGAAAACTAGGATTTAATACAACTTTCCAAAAGTATAAATTAAATTAACAAATATTTGATAACTTGTCTATCTACTTGTCTACAGGGATGTAGTATATACCAACTACTGCAAAATTTATTGTTTAAATTCTTATTTCAACAGCATACAAAGCAAAATAATATATTTACTGTCTCTGAGGGACATCTGAAGCTCAGTTATCAAATTTCTTAAATTAAAAAACCTGGCAACATATAAAACTTAGTCTTGCTGCCTTGGATGAGAAAACACCTTCAAATAAAATCTATTGGATTATAAGCAGGTATGTTAAACATATTGCCTGAAGTTAATATAATCTAAGAAAAAATTCAATTCATATATTTATATGAGGCTTAGAAGCTGGAATATACTGAATAGATTGTATGTGGTTTTTTGTCATGTTTCACTGCATTTACCTCACACAACTGGCCTGACCTAATTTCTGACAAACTCGTATTTGAAATGTAATTGTTCTACAAGGCAAATCATCAGGCAGTTACCTTTGAATTGTTATTCAGGCACAACAACAAAACCTCTGCACTTCTAATTTGCCCAAGAGAAAGAGTACAGAGTTTCAAGCACTCAGGAAAGTACTTTAAATGTAGTGAAAATGTAAAAGCAAAGGTAGGATAATAGGAAGAATCACAAAAGCTTGATTAAAAAACTTGCTTGATATTGCTTACCTTTAAACCATATATATCTAGCACACTAGCTACCCGAGGTTTTTATCACCAGCGAATTTGTTCATGTTTGAATGATTTTCAATAAAGAAATGGTTTAACAGCAGCAAAGGCTGCATAGGTCATAGTCATTGCCCCTTCTTTGTGAAGAGAATTAACATCAATAAAACTGCCTCTTTTAAAATTGTGCTCTACCTCATGTTAATCATCACATTTTCAATGGCTTTATACTTTTTACTTATAGTCTGTATCCTGAAGACTGAAACATTTTGTAAGAATTCATCTGCTTTCAAGAAGAAATCAAAGAAGTACCTAAGAGAGGTACTGTGCTTTTCATCCACCCTTCCCAGAGATACTGCCTTCTAAACCAGCCTGTTTTACCATTCAATGTACCTTTCCCTGATCTCCTCTGACATCATGCCTTCATGCTCTTGAGGATCTAAAACATCATCATTATTTGAAGAGGTGTTATTTTCCTCTTTCCTTCTCTAGTCAGTGTGTCTGGAGTAATGTCAAGACTGTAAAGAAGTCCAGAATTATAGGGGTCTAATAACATAAAACTTATGGCACTTATTTTACACTCTAGGATTTGGTATTGGGGGTGTGTGGATCCTCTTTTCTAATGGGTACTGATCTATCACAGCAGGGTTCGAAGATAGAGCAGGGCAGTTTAGCCTTTCTGTCTACAAAGAGACACAGGATTATTTAAAGGCCTGCAGAAGACAATTAGCCTTTCTTTGTGATCTCTTTCTGTTTTAAAGGAATTTATTCACTTGATGCAGTCTTTTACATATGACATGACACAGGCATATGCAAATATATGTATTTTTCAGGTGGATTCATATGCATTCACAGGAACACTCTACACAATTTAAATATTTATATTTTGCCACAAATACTGCTAGGATTTGTCTATGTTTGAGCCATTGTTCCTACTATATCCTTTAGGAACAGCTGCAATTATCAAATGTACCAACTTGTAAACAAATAGCTGAGCCTTTAAAATATTTACAATATAGAATAAATATGTTTTCAATACTCCATTCCTTTTACCAGAAATCTCACTGTGATTCTATTGTATTATCCAGACATAAAACTGGTGGGAAAGAATCAAGCTGTATACCTGTGACCTAGAAACACAACACTGTAAAACACTTTCCTTTAAAAGCATTCTTCACTTTTACATCCATTGAAATATAACAAAATGAAGTGTTATTTGGTCAAGCAAACCTTTTTTCCTCCATGAAACATTTGTTGTTTTATCCTATTTGTAGAAAGTGAATATATTTAGGGAGTCTTTGTACCTACCAGCCCCTGGAAGAAAAAGGAAGATTTCTGCCTGTTTGGAAAGCAAGTTTACATTGAACTAAAATATTCCAAATCCTCAGCACAATACCAAAAAGTGATGAAAGAAATTTCATAGTTATAACATCAACTTTTATGAGTCAGAATTACAACGTGGAATACACTGAATCCAATTCAGGAAAAATACGCCAAAGTAGTTTACATATTTACACTGTGCTCTTGATTTGGATGATTAAAATGATCATAAGTTATGATCAAAATGCCATATTTTTTCTCCATCATCACCTCCTTTCATGGCACATCATAAGTTTATTGAATTCTTTAGCCACATCAGAGTCTAAAATTTAAGCAATGAGATACTGATCAATACACCTTGTGTCATGTGTTCCATTTCCAGTGGCCAACTACACATTCTTATTGATGGAACAGATTACCTTGACTTCACAATTCTATTCTATTTTTAAGTTTAACATTTCTAATCTATCTTGTGTTTTATATGTAATCTTTTTTCTCCTATTCTTCAGTTTGTCTTTATATAAATCATTGCCTTACCTTTACTTCATCTAGAGCAGATCTATTTTTTTCCTGGGACCCCAGCAAAGGAGATAAACCACTGCTATTTTCATTTTACAGATGGAAAAATAAAAGAACCTGCCTGAAACCACAAAGTAAGCTGGTAACATTGTATGGATTGCCTCCTAGCTGTGTGATATAGGCTCCAGTCCCTCAGTGATACTAATTTTATTTGAATGGTCACTGCCAAGCAACAGTCCTGAGAGCAGGAAATTATGACCTGTCAACTGTGACCACCAGATAAACCCAAATGTATCAGAGTACAAGTAAAAGACCATTCACATTGTTATAAATGGAGACCACCACAGAAAAAGAATGCTTGTTGTGCATTGTAAATCACACAGCTGTACAGGCTGGGACAGACAAAACCTGAAATATGTGTGGAATTCGTAGTTTCTGGATAACTTTAATTAAACTTGTAAGTGCAGCTGACCCAGATTTTTGCAGTTGCATTCAATGATTTGTCACAGATTTATAATTTTGGTTTTACAGTTTTATTTTGCTCAAGGGTTACAATGAAAAGATCCCAGTTACAAATCTATAATGCAGCCAGTTCTAAAGACATTTTATAATTCTCATATATTAAATGATCTGAAAGACTGAGGGTTTGATTGATACTTTAGAGATTGAATTGCAAATTATCTTCATTTTCTATGGTGGATATGTCTTACATACTTATGATAGCACTGAAAAATGGAAAAGTACATGAACTTGAGGAATAATAGTTTTAAGATCTTTTGCACATTGTATCACCTTCACGTTTCATTGTCAAAGCCTGAAGATGTTGAGTTGAAGTCACAGTGTCAATTTTCTTGTTTGTATATTTTATGTAAACTCTAATAGTTTAACAGTTACTTCCAAGTAATATACAAAATATGCTCAAGCAACAAAATATTCACAGTCATGAAGAATTACAATATTGGGATTTGGGGTTGGTTTTTCTTTTTCTGTTTGGTTGGTTGTAGATTTTTCTGAGAGGAGCTGGACAAATAATATTGTTAAATCACTGGTAAATATAGTTCTTTGCAAATATTTCCTCTATAAGCAATTAAAGGACTGAAGATTGTGCTGCAGTGGAATTAGTGGGTATTTTCAATTGGTTTCAAATGTGCCTTGACTTTATCCCAGGAATTTTAAATCTGTTTAAAATACATTGAAATGAAATCTATTTAACTATATCAAACACTCATACAACTTCCTGCATAGTTGATGGAAGCATAAGGATTACAGAATTTTCATTTTTTTAATTCATTTTTAGAATGACCTTAGGCTGATGAGGTTCTTACATATTTCATCTAAGGGCCTGAAGATACATTTTCCATGAAAGTGACTCACTTTACCCTCAGGAACAGAAAAGATAAAGGAGACTTGTGGATTGTAAAAGGGAGGAAAGCATGTAAGTTGTTTGAAGCTTTTCATAGAATCCTTGGAGTACTTTTGTTACTTCAAAAAACATCAACTTAAAAAAAACAAACTTTAATAAGTTTATATTTTGTAGTTAATATTTTGTTCACATACCAGCTGATGGCTAGGCATGTGAATATGGAAATGTAGAGGACTGTTGGAATGCCAGCTGATAAAAGTGTGCTTTAAAAAAAAGAGACCACATTAACTGTTCCGTGATACTTGTGTAAACAGACTGAGTGGCCACTTGGAGAGGTATCCTGGATTGAAAGCGTGTTTGCAGGGATGTGTTTGGCTAAATAGGCAACATTTGCTTCTTTGTGTAACAGTAGGGAATTCATTTCACTTCACATAAGTCTCAAATAGAGTATAGATCAAAGTTCATGACTATTTATCCAATCTTGTTGTGCAAGAAAAAAATTCTTATTTTCAGTATTTTGACCAAATCTGTGTGTGTATGTCTGTGAGCGAGGGTATTATTTCTTTGTTTTTCATAAATAAACTTCTGAAAATTCAGTTCAGTCAACAAGACTCTGGCAAACTGTATGCCAGAAGCTGTGATGGTATGCCACAGGTTATGTCTACAGATGAAGTTAAACAGATATTGAAATACTTTATATATTCTTGCAGTGGTATAGGAAGGAATTAAACTCCAAAGGCAAATAGTGCCATAGCAATTTTCTTTAAATTATCATGATGTCCCTATGAAACCTCCACTGATACCACAGTTATGATCTTGCGGTGATTTCAATCCTGCAGTGTCTGTAGTTCCTTATCTGTGGAGGAAAAGTGAAAGAGGAAGAAGCAGCTAATCCAAGAGAATATTTTTCCCCATCCAGACAGATCAATGATTTATTTCTATGTTCTTTTACTTTGCATGACAGAGAGAAACATAGACTTGCATGGGTAAGTGGGGATCATTTAAATTTAAATATCTGAAAAATTATACATAAATTTATTTTAATTTCTGAAAGAGAAATAAGTGTATCAAAATAGAAGTTCATATGCCCTTGGGCACATATTTTATGAAAAATTTCATTGTCCTTTAAGAATTCACTTTTCATTGGGTAAAGATGAACCAAGACCCAAGATCTTAAATATTAAAGACAAATTTCAAATTATTATGGTAGGAAAAATTAATCTTCCCCAAGAACTTCTCTACTGACTGGCCCTGATTTTCTGCCCCCTAACAAATAGCTGATAGAGCCTTCAGCCGTCTACTTATACCATTTGCCTGTAGACCTATTATCTTTAAAGTTATCATTTTACTAGAATTGAAGAGGATGTAAGAATCAGAGGAATCTGCAAGCTGCATGCAGAAGCCAATTACGAGCAGTGGCTTCAGGATTACTGGATAATCACTCAAGAAGAAAATCTGCTCATGTGTGTTATTAATAGACTACATATACAGAAGTTAGATAAATTATACTTCCTTATTAAAACAAGCAAATAATAACCCCAAACAAATAAGAAAATAATAACCCAATCCCTAAACAGGTTATAAACTTATTTGAAGAAGGGAAAAATCCCTATGAAAAATCTTGCTGTCTTAGTAAGACCTGAGAGCTCACAATACATACAGTACAACCCATTTCATATTCAGGAAGGTGAACCTAGAAATAAAAGTTATTATAATAATATATTGCTATGTATGCTTTTCAGCTCCAGACAAGTTTAATCAGTCTTTTATTTGTATTCTTAGAGAAGACCATGAATAATCAAAAAGTCAAGGAGAAATCGCAAGGGGAAACAAAAACCGAAGGTCCTAGGAGATATGCTGAAAAGTATAGTTTTCTGAAAATACAGTTCAGATTTCAGTATAACAAGAATAGGAGTGAGAGATGTTCTCACTGGATAGCAGTACAGTCAGGACAAGATGCAACTGAGTAACTTTGAAGATAGGCCATCTCAAAGCATTATAAATGATGAGCAGTAAAGCGATTAGTATAAAGTCTCAATGTCATTTTCTGGTTTTACTGGGTTAAGACTGCATTTTCTGATTTCTTTTTGACCCTATTTCAAAGGTTACAAGCAAGAAGTGAACTTTGTATTCTATTGTACAGCTGAATGTTTTGTTGGTATGTTTTTATTCTTCTAAAATCTATCTGTATTTTAAAGTGAACTCATGGGTAACTGATAACCCAGATGTCTTTTTTGCATCCATTGAGTCTCTTCCAGTCAGGGATAGCACAGTAGGGGTTTGGATATTGCAGGTTCCCTCAGGGCAAGCTTTTCTATGCATGTGAAAACTGGCTGAGCTGTATTTCTTGCTAAACCTTGTTTTGTTTCAGACTGTTGATAATATTTCTCCTAGATATAAAGGAGAAGTTCCTCCCAGTGAACCTGTTCTAACAGACATCTGGTAGTTGAGAGACAGCCTGTGATATCTAGAAATATCAATAGTTTGGCAGAATCATCAGATATATTAGGAACATTTAAAAAAAAAAAACAGGTAAATTTAAAGGTAGTTTAAAGATCAGAAGGTTGGTAAAGATAGAATTCCAGATTGTATATTAAAAAAGGAGGCAGGGTATTAGAAAAAGAGGGTTAAAGCCAAGATAAAATATAATACCTAAAGGAAGAACAAACATAAATTTAATAAAGTTATAACCTATAAAACATACCCTAGGACAATAAATTTAATCCAATCAGATAGAAAGGGGGAGAAACTGTACAATATATTTGTTTAAAAATACGATATGGAACAGGTTTATTACAAGTAGGTTTACAAAAATAGCTTCTTGTTTCCTTAGACCTTGAGAATACATCAGTCCCTGGGGAATGTTTTGGCTTTCATGTTTGCCAACAACTCCTAAAGTAAAGAAAAATGGAAGCAAGAAATTGTGGCAAAAACTAGATTCTGGTACTAGACAGCATTAAGGTGTAAAATATTGTAGATCAAGCTTTCCAAAAAACCCAACTTCTGTAGTCAAAGAAGAGACTTTGATGTAGGTATTCCAGGCAGTAGTCCTAAATACAGGGCTGATAGTTCTACCATAATTGATAAGCAACACTAGTTTTTGGCCAGAAATTACATCACTCTTAGAACTGAAGAATCATAGAATAATTTAGGTTAGAAAGAAATATAGAGGTACTCAGCCCTCTCTCTGCTCAAAATACTCTAATTAAATCAAGCTCCTCTGTGATAGTTGAACCTTGAATACCTTTAAGGATAGACATACTACAATTTCTCAGGGTAACCTGTTCCAATATGTGAGCCTCCTTGTGGTGTTTTGTTGGTTTTTTTTTGTTTTTTTTTCTTTAATGTCTAATGAGTATTTCCCATGTTCCAACTACTACTGAACCATTATATGAGGAGGAGTTCCAGAAGTTGGCTTCATCCCAGACTATGTTTAATCGCTGTAAAATTGCATCATATAAGTGTGGATGATGTATTTTGTTGCTTTCTCATCTTATTTTGTTTGTTAAAGCAAAATAATTTAACATTACGTTGTTTAATTTTGACAAATCAATATTTCCTAGGGGAAAAACGTTTGATTTAAAAGATTATGACCAAATCTATTCAGCATTCAGTGTATCCTCCTTTGATTAGCACTGGAATAAGAAATTATCTAGATAGCCATTAAACTGATGATTTGATGTTCTAAGAACTACTGAAGTCTTTATATAGACGATTTCTTTCCTATTGAATTTTAAAACCCAAATAGCTCTGCAGGGATAATGGAAGAGCATAGATTTCAATTGAAAAACTACTGTTCTTTGTGGTTTTTTTCCTAAGAAATAGTCAGAATTTCGTGTACACTGATATTGCTCAAGAATGGAAAGAAATACCCATGAGGGATGATTGCAGAAATAGACAGTAGCATTTAAATAAACAAACTATTTTGAATTACTAGAATTTACTGTAACAATAAACATTTTCTTCTTGGTATTGTCTCTCAGGCACTGAATGTACTTGTGAGCTGAAAAATACTGATTCCTTTCTTGACATCTCATAGCCCAGAAAAGGTTCAGAAAAGGTTCAGTAGCATAAGTAAAAGAAACCAGTAGAAATTCTAATGTATCAATTTCTAATGCAACTTTATGATGTTCGCTGCATTGTGGCAAAAATATATGTAGATTTTCCAAAATACAGATTACTTTAGGACTATATTTATTAGAAGTTAAAATAAATTAAGGTTAAAAAAAGAGGAATAATATTTAAATTATTTTAAAAATGTTTACCAATATAAACAAGATGCATTTACTTTCAAACCTGAGGACTTCAGAATGGAAGTAAACAGTCAATTTATTATTTTTTATTGAAAAAGAGAACAACATGACTAAAGTGCTTTATAATATTTTTATGAGTCTTGCATTTCAGATATGTTTAGACCAAGAAAGAAGTGGTATTACACAGAAATTAGAAGAAACTTTTATTTCAAAGGTGCTACTTTTAAAAAGCAATTTGCTTTACTCTTTGAAGATACAGCACCATCCTTGTTTCAGGATTTCAGTATTAATTCTGAATACTCAGGTATATGTTAGTGGAAAAGTGATGCATATGTCTTCCAAAATCAATTTTTAGGAAGTAGAAAGGTCTAGATACTCCTTAAGAGCATCAGAAGCTGAGAGTGCCCAAGAGAGTTGGCAGAACAGGTCCTTGTGTCATGAATGGAGCGATGCACTTCAATCCTAATAGAAAAACAATAATACACCTTATTGACATAAAACAGTGAACTATCAAAATTCAATGGTATATGTGACAGCGGTTGAACAGGATTCCATGACAAGATAGATTGGATTGATATCTGCATAGAGGACAGGGTCGGATAAAGGAGGAAGAGCCTCCTCATGAGTCATGATGCCCAGGAAGGACTTCCCTGTGCTCTTAATTCCATCTCAGAGAGGAGTTTAGGTGTAACTGGATGCAGTCCTAGTCCTACATTTGGTCAGCAGTTTACTTCTAAATGATTATATGCACACAATCAATCCTTATATCACTCAGCTAACATTTCAAAGTTTAACACACTATTAATCATTACCAATGATCTGTTTCAGCAAGGAACATCTCAACCTCGAGTTATCACCTTCAAAGTTGTCCTTACTCAAGGGGAGATCCTGGCATGCAGCCCACTGCCGTGCAGGAGATCTCAAGGGCTCTGGGCTGTCTGCTATTTATGGAGTAGGATGATTGATTTATAGTCATATTAGCATACTAGCAAGACATCTGGGTCACCATTCCTGACAGCCCTTGGCTACCCTGTTGCCATCTGTCCCCCAAAACCCAGGGTGAGCTGAATAGAGCCATCATAACACCTGCTGTTGGTTCTGGTTTGATCAGGCAGGGGGATGTGGGGACACGAGAGTCCAGTGTCACCAGCACCTCCCCAGCAGGGCACAGCCAGGCTCCAGCTCAGCACAGGTCCCTCATGGTGGCAACAGAGTTCTGATTATGGGGCTCCATGCATAGGCAAGGGAGAGCCTGTTTCTGAGTAGAATTCAATGTTCTTCCAGCATTGGAGGGGCCTGATGAGCCCATTGAGGAACTGAACTGGAGTCTTTCGACACATCGGTGTGTCTGGAAGCCCTCAGGTAAGGCTGATCAGGCCTCTTAAATCTTATTAATTCCCTAACATCAGCTTTAAAATGTTAATGCATCACAATGGCAATTTTGCTATTTGTTTGAAACTACATCAATTATGATAGACTTTCAAGGCAGAAGACCCCTGAACTAGCTGAGAAAGAATAGAATCATTCAAAAAAATCATTACTCTTCACCAGCCAAGCATAAAACTGATATGAATCCCCTTATTACATAGAAAAAGATATTAAAATACATCTGATCATTTCCCTGCTTAATAAATTTGAAAAAACCTATAGAAAGTGATTTTAGGTTGATAAAGAATTGCAATTTTACTCTATGATCTTGATAGAATAAAGTGTGCAGGAAATTCTAAATAAAATATAAGGAAAAAGTATAATTTAATCTTTTTTCTCTCTGTCTGGTTGCAGAACTAATCTCCAAGATCCTAGATAAGAACAATTTATTTTTATGGAAAAAAAAATGTTTTCTTCAAAGATTTGTTGAAATTTAGAGGATTGATCAGTTATATGATTCAAGTATATGATCAGTTTTAACTGATCAAGGGAGTCTTAAAAATCATGAACTGGGAATTAAAAGTATAGGGTTTTTTTAGCCAGGGGTGCCCTTTTCATTACCTATAATTTTCATAATTGTGATCATAATCTCAACTTTTTGTCCTTTAACCTTCAGAAGTTTTTTGAATAAAACAAAATTTTCTTCAGTAGAAAATTTAGACAGAGGCAAGCTAATATGTTTGACAATATTTAAACAAAATAAAGACAGGTGACTCCTTGCAGGCAAAAGTATGTTTGCAGACTTGTACTATGAACTGCTTCAACAAGAATTCAGTTTTTTTTCTACAAAGAATGCATTAAAAATGTCTTTTGACCTATTATTTTTGAAGGAAGGTTAGTTAGACTGGGGAGATTATGAGTGAGGGGAGTTTTTTCAGAGAAAAGGTATCTTTGTGGTAAGGGCTACTTTTACTGACAGTATGACTTGTAGGACAGAGACAAGGAAGTAAATTACTTTAGAAAAAGTTAATTTATTGGTACTGACATGGACTGTTAAAGCTGTTTAAAGCAGTTGAGCATGAAGTCAAAATTGGAACATGTTCAAAAGAAAAAAGAGAAAGGAAAGAATAGGAATTCTGAAGTGTTTCCATTTGGGAAAATAGAGTGATATCTGACAGCATAAGTTAATAGTGACAACTTGTCAAGCTGACCAAAAAGGATGTGCATGCTGTTTGATTCCAAAGTAGATAGCATTAATAAAATACTTAATCTTGCTAAGTCAAGCACACAGAGGAACACAGTAGCAGATCTCAGCTGTTATCCTCTAGGTTTCTCTCTCCTGGTACTATTATATGCAACAGCTTCTTAAACTTTTCTGTGTTACTGTATCAAATATTTATGGTTTTTAAATATTTCTAAAAGGTGTATAATTCAAAAGCTAGAATTAATCATCAGTAATAAAGGGAACTAGTAGATGACAACTGCCATGGTAAAACTAGAATTATAAAGTGCTTTAAAATTTTCAGCAGGAACTTCTTAAGAAAAGAGCACAGTCTGGACATAAAAAAAAGGGCATTGAGACATGGAGAAATTAAAATCGGGATATATTTCAACCAAAGCCTAACTTTGTCAATTATCATTATCCAAAGGGTGATTTTTGTCCTCATGCTTTAGTTATCTGAAGAGGAGAATTAGCTTTTGTCATTGAGTAAGCAGATACCAAGGATAAAGTACATCACATTAAATTAAATAAATCTGATACTCAGTGTTTTTCCCTATTTACACAGGCAATCAGTGGAGTGACTGAAAAGGGGCGTTTACCTTTCTTATGTGTTTTGGCACAGAATGCATCATGGATTATACTTTTTATTTGCAATAGTACCTGTGCATTGAAATCTTGAGTGCTTCATAGAATAGGATCATTCTTGAATGGTCACAAACATGAAATGATATATATGAAAGTCTGTCTGCCTGTAAGTCAACAAAAAAGTTTTCACAGACATCAGATTAACAAACTACTGGATAATGCCATATGTTTTAAATAACTATAGATAGACCTAGAAGGGATGTACACAGTTCTGGCTGGATATATCAAGCATTGAAAGATAACAAACCTTTCAGACACAAAAGAAACTTTTTTACAAGTTCTATAAATTGTGTTTTGTTGTTGCTATTATTGTCCATCTGGCTTTCCTCTACACTTTTTAATCTGTCCAAGAGAACTAATGTTAAATTAAGACTAGAAAAGCTATTTTCACACTTTCTTAAGCCAGTTGGGACCAGAAGAAAACCTGGCCTCTCAAGTTTTTGAGACTCAATTTTTGTGGACTTCAGGGATTCAGACAGCTCTGATAGCTCAGTTTAGTCACAGAATCACAGAATATTGTGAACTGGAAGGGACCCACAATGATCGAGTCCAACTCTTAAGCGAACGGCCCATGTAGGGATCAAAACCAAAACCTTGGTGTTACAAACACTATATATGCAGGTGAATTTAAATCAAAGCCTTTGACCTTTTAAAATTTTTCTTATTACAAACTCCTATTTATATTTGTAAATCCATTTTCTATGTACAATCAAGCAAGTGTTGCGCTTTTTTTGTCTTAAAGTTTTGTTAAAAATTTTAAAATGAGTTTTACCAAAACATCCACATACATACCAAGTAGAAGCTCAGATAACTTTATTAATAAATAGAAAAAATTAAGAGTTTTTCCTGTTCACTTATAGACAGAGAAAAAAACACCTTCTTGTATACAAAAGTAAGCAAAAACTAAGTAGTGAAGTATGATAAAAGAGCACAGAGTGATCTTTCTCAAAAGAAATGTAGTTTACAAACAAAACCTCAACACAACTGTTATCATCTTGTATTTTTTATTAGAATACATAGAAAACAGTTCATAAACCTTGAGTTGATGTTTTAAAAAGCAGTTTATAAATTGGTGGTAAATGTGTCCAAGTTAATGCCAGGAAGTCCATCATCATACCATTCTCTAAAACATTAATATTACTAAAAAAATTCATGAGTTCTTTCTGAATTGTAGAATTATTAAACTTGTAAAAAGACAGTCAGAAAGTCAGCAATTACAATCTGACTAAATTCTCAATTCAAGTATCTTCTTGTAGATAATGAGACTTAATGGTCTGTGATGCCAAGGTTAAACTTTCTGGTCATATCTGACAGCTACCTGTAGAAAGAAAGCAATTATAGACACCAGAAGTTGAGTAGGTTAAGCTAGATCTTAAAAGAAAATACAAATTATTTTTGAAAATGAGAATTAAAGTAGACTTCCTTTTTTTTTAGACTGTGTTTTGACATCAGAAAATCTTGACATCCAAAGCTGTTGATCATCTTTTACCCTGGAATACAAACATGAGTTTGGCACAAGAGCGGTTCAGAATGTGAGCGATACATAAAAATGTTGGGGTTTTTTGTTTTCTAAATCTTAGATTCCTATCTTTTGATACACAAGTGCTATCACATGTAAGTTGTAATTTTAGTAATTCACAATTCCATTCTCACTCCTCTTCCTCTTTGAAATACTCAGTGACATTCATTCAAAAACATTTAAACTGATAACTGAATGCAGATATATTTGGCTGAGTTTTTTTACAAGTCCATGTTAATTAAAGAAATGCTGAAGAAAACTCTGGTTTCTCATAATAAGTAAAAAGTCTGAAATCCTTCAGAAGTAATGTCTCTGATCCATAAATCTGTAATAAACACAACCACCTCTTAGTCCACGGATAAGATGATAGTTCTTGAGAGCTGCTTCTGGTCAACAATTTTATTTTAGGCTCAGTTTAAAAACTACAACAGAGTGTTAGTTCTTTTAATATTTGCAGTGCTTATAGTATTTAAATTGTTTTTAAGGTTTTTGAAAGTGTACGAAACTTTTGTAGTTTTTTTCATAACAGTTTTCATCATGAGTTGTATCTAGGTAGCATGAACTTCAAATCAGCTTGTTAGGAAAGTAATCAACCTTTAAGCATATATTCCACGACAGTGTGATAAATCATTATTTTTGAGTCTTATAGAGATATATTGTGTAGGCTTAGGGAGTCTAAAAAGCTTATGGATTGAGTCGCATCATTAACTTTAAATGTTTTATTGAGATACTTAGGTAGCTTTTGGCTTCTTAGCAAAAATGGATAGGTACTCTGGGAAATTATGAAGCACAGATAAAATCTAAACCTCTTTCCAAATGAATTTATCTATCTCCATTGCTATCTTATAGCTGGATACTCTTCTTTTTAATGACACAGGTATTTGTGGAGTCCTCCTATAAACTGGATGGGTTTAGGTATCAATATGGAATACAAAGATATTTATTGGTTAGCAAAATAAACAGCTATTTGGGTGTTTTTTGAATGACTGAGAAATTAATTCTCAGAACCCTAGATAAAGCCAGAAGACGAACACTTTTCCAAGGTTAATTGCAAAGTAAAAATGACTATTCATTGACCAAGAAAATTTAACACTAATTTTCATTTTCAAAGACAACAATGAATTATCTGAACTAGCAAACTTTTGTAGATTTATAGGATAAAATGTATCATCTTTACAAAGATTTCCTAAAGCCAAAAATTTACCTTGAAAATATACTAAGGCATAACACAGTGTGATTATTCAGACTAAAAATCAAAGTCTGCATGTCTGAGTTCACATTTATGATTTTTCTTTACTCTGTTTTTCCATTTTTTGTAAGAATCTGGCTGCCCTCCTGACACAAAACATATGAAACTCATAGCCTCTGAGTGGCTATACCCAGGAGTCTAGACGCAGAAATTCAACCTGTACAGCCTCACGTGTACAGTCACAACAATCTGCCTTTTCCTGTGACAGGATTCCTCTGCCCCTTTCTAGAACTTTAGCATGTGCCTTCATACTGTCATAGGCGTCATCGACACATGAAGAAAACAAACACTTTATCAGCCCTACACCCATCATTTACCACCCATCTGCCTAAGGGATATTTGCTGTGATTATTCTGTCTGCTCAACCAACCTAGCACATGGCACGACTGTAACTAGCACCAGGCTCTGTCCAAGACCTTGGAAAAGTTCATGGCAACTCTGGAAGTGAGCACAGTGAACCTTTTCCATTTCACCATGTATCTTCAAGGCAATTTCATAGGAAGGAGTAGCAGCAGATTTAATGAAATAATAAAATTGTATTAAAAAGCCTGGAGTTATGGAGGGCAAGTATGACCAAGCTGATTTTTGTCTTACCTAAATGATCTATTGCTCCATTGTTAACTGTAGAAATTTCAGTGATCTGACTGATGGCTAAGCTGAATGTAGTATTTCCATGTGTATAAAGGAAGGAATAAGGAATTCAGTCCAGTTGTCCAGACACAGCATAATAGTGTAACTTGAGATACAATAGGATGTCTTTGCTGTATTTCAACTGATACTGTAGAAGGGTACACATCTGTCTGTCTGTCAGCCTTGCGAAGTTGATATGTTGAACAATTAAGGGCATTTCAAATGGAATGAGATACCTATGTGTGGATGATTGACCCAAATTAAAAATATCTGTTCTGGGGCAAGTTCCTAACATGGAAGAAGTTACCATCTTCTTCACACATACACTTTTGACCAGTCTGCAATGACTTCACCAAAATTTGATTAAAATCTTCATGGAAGGCCTCTGAGTTATCTAAATTATGGTATAAAAATTAAGCCTACGTTATCCCACAGCTACTCGTTCCCCAGTTCTGTCACTTGAGTTGTTCTTGGAATCAATAGGTAATGTTGGAAGGGACCACTGGAGATCATCTGGTCCAACCTCCCTTCTCAAGCAGGGTCATCCTAGAATACACGGCATGAGATTATGGTTTTTGAACATCTCCAGTGAGGCAGGCATCCACAGCCTCTCTGGACAATCCCTTCCAGAATGCTTTCACCCACACAGAAAACAAACTCTTTCTCAGATTTAGGTGGGAATTGCTGTGCATCAGTTTCTGTGTATTGCTCCTTGTCCTATTGTCTGGCACGACCAAGAAGAGTCTGGCTCCCTCCTCTTGACACTCTCCCTTTAGAAACCTACAGACATTGTTGAGGTGCCCTATCAGTCGTCTCTTCTTAAGCCTCAACAGGCCAAACTCCCTCAGCCTTTCCTCATAAGAGAGATGTTCCGGTCCCCTAATCATCTTTATGGCCTTCTGCTGTACCCACTCCAGGATCTTCATGTCTCTCTTGACTGAGGAGCTCAGAATTGGACACAGGACTCTGAGGCCTCACCAGGGCTGTGTAGAGAGGCAGGATCACCTCTCTCGACCTGCTAGCAATGCTCTTCTTATTACACCGCAGGATACTATTGGCCTTCTTTGCCACTAGGGTACACTGCTGGCTCATGGACAGCTTGTGCTCCAGCCTGCGCTGGAGCATGGGGTTATTCTTCCTCAGTGCAGGACCCTACATTTGTCTTTGTTGAATTTCAGACAGTTTTTTTCTGTCCATCTCTCCAGCCTGTTGAAGTCCTTCTGACGGGCTGCACAGCCCTATGGGATATTGGCCACTCTTTCCAGTTTTATGTCATCAGCAAAATTGCTGAAAGGTAATCTGCCCCTTCATCCAAGCCACTGATGAGTAAGTTCAACAGTTCTGAGCCCAGTATTGAGCACTGGGGGACACCACTACTGATAGGCATCCAACTAAACCCTGTACATTGATTGCAACCCTCTGGGATCTGCTGTTCATCCAGTTCTCAATCCACTCACTCCACTCATCCAGTCCTTCCTGAGTTTTCCTACAAGGATGTTGTGAGAGACAGCGACGAAAGCTTTTCTGAGGGGGGGATAGACAATACCCATTTCTCTCCCTTCATCTATTCAGGTAGTTTTTCCATTGTAGGGGGAAATCAGGTTGGTCAAATATGATTTACCCTTAGTGAATCCATGCTGTCTAACAAAACAGTATGCCAAATCCATTGAAAAGATGCCCATCATGTATGGAATCTACCATCAGACTGCCCTTTTCAATTTCCTTGCAACTTTGATTGTCTCATTTCTTGCCCTTCTAATACATGTGGATTCTCAATACATCTGAAATATGAGGCACATTTCTCTCCAAACTGGCTATTCCAGCCTGCACAACCTGCATGGCATATCAGCTCTTCATTGCCTCTCCGTGCTGCCTATAACTTGTGATATCAATTCTGTTATGTCAGAGCACAGAAACAAGCGGTGCATCTCAAGATATAGCCCAATACACTCCATAGAGTTTTTTTCTGTCCAGGGAATTGGAAAAAATAGGATTAGCTGAACTTCCTCAATGGACTAACCTGGTTCCATTTGTTCCACTGACTTCTTGCCAAAGGGCTGCACCCTGATAAATGAGAAGGGAACAGTGAGAGAGCCCTTGCTAAAGAAGCAGAGAGATGGCGCATGTGGATGGTGAGAAGATCATTATATTGAGGGTAATTCTATAAAAGGTAAGAACAACTGCTCTAAAACAATCTAAAAATAGCTTTCTGTGGGACATCAGCTCTCACAGCACTGAAATTATATTGGGACACCATTATTGGATTTAGCCTTTCATTTTTCATCTCTCTGGACTATGAATTTTAAGTAATATTGGGAATAAAATTTTTGATGCTCGACATTTAATACATCTGATTCTTTTCCACAGGAACAATTGTTCAAAGAACCTAAAAAATATTCCCTTTTCTCAAATGAACTTTGTGAGAATAAATTTATTAATATATATGAAAAGCTCAGAATGTAGAGTTGGGAGCCATAAAAACGGTTTAGGGGAATCTGTTTGTTTTATTCTCTGCTTTGATAGTGTAGTTGTAAAGTCTATGACTCTAATTCTAAGCTTGCTCATACGCTTGTAAGTCATCCTACTTTCACAGCCACGTAGTTACTGGTGCAAATGAAGATTGGAATTAGGTGTTACCAGCTAAATAATCAGCTACTATAAAAACTGTTGTGGATCAATTCTACACTTCAGACACAAGTGAAACACTACATTTCATAACAAACAAAAAATGTGTCCTTAATCTTCTTTTCTTTTAAATCATAGATGGCAAAAACTCTCATTGCTACACTCCCCTTTCCCATACTTAACCTTGATTTTATGGTATGGTACACAGTTTATGTCACGATCAGAAGTTGTGCCACCATGCACTTTTTCTTTCCATGTTAAAATAATGGTTACATAGATAAAGAACAAATTTCTTTTGCATCCCAAAGATAACCTGAGATGCATCAATACAGTAACAAGTCTTGATTTAAAGTTATTTTAAGTCAGTGGGAGTATTGCATTGATTTCAGATTAATTTTGCACCCTAGCATAACATGACAAATCTAGGAGTTCAATGTGATTGCACACACTTTGAATAGCCAATAAGGTGTAGGGTTATTTAGTAATATTTACTATGTATGTGGTGGCAGCAAAGACTGACAGTACCTTTGATGGAATCTTGGATTTGCTATCAATTTACTATGAAACAAATATTTTTGTCTGTAATCTCACTATAGAATAGTACCTCTCTATTGATAATTTTATTATTTCTTAATGGAAAACTCAACATTTAGACATGAAAAGTATGCTCAACTGACTTAAGGTAAATATAATTTAAACTTGAATTTCCTTATTTTACAACAACATGGGCACTCACTTGTAAAAGATATACTTTCCAGTGACTGTGATCTTCATAGATATTGCATTCTGTGGCACTTATTTGCTTTTCTGGTTAGACCATGTCAGTAAAGAGCACTTTGGTGGTACTTTAGAGAACAAAAAACCCCAAGTAAATCAGTGAACTAGCAACAACTCGTCAATGAGATATAATAGTAGAGTCAGAATGGTAGCAGTATTTCTGCCCAATTACAGTAGGTATCTCATACTCCAGTCTCTATCTGTGGGAAATATATAAAGATTTTAATTTGTGTTTTGTTCCTTTCATTCTTTGGAAATATACCATGAGTAAGATATTTCGGTATGCTATGCAGTGCAAATAACAATAATGCTGAATTCATTAAGGTGGAATGTCTTAAGTGTGAGAAACTTTGGGTGTTCAAGATACTAAGGAAGCTAAAATTCATTATATTCACAATATGTTTTTTAAATTATTGTGTTCCTTTTGATGTCTGCCTGGGCAAAGTGAAATTTCAAGTAAATGAGCTTCAAGATTGTCCTTCCAGTAAAATTATTCTTAACACTTCTTAGCATTTCTATGCATGAAAGTGTCACTCCCTTTTCTCTATCCCATGCCTTGACTTCTTTCTCCACTACATGCCAGTAGAAATTGAAGTAATATATTTGAGTTCTTTCACACAAAGGAAGACATTGTATTCACACCTCTGTAAAAAGTGAAAATGAGAAGAGTGTGTAGTAATCACCAGACATCTTTACTAAAATAAAGCTCATATTTTATATATATTTTGAAAAAGCAGAATTTCTCAAGTCTCTGAAAGAAATGACGAAACTACTAATGGTTCAAGTTTGTACATGTTCAAATTTAAATGTTTTCTCTAAGCCCTGTTGCATATCCAAGATGAGATTTTTGATCCCTATCTGTATCTAGCCTTTCTGTATGGGCCAGTGTCTTTTCTCACGTTTTAGTTTCAATATGCTGATTCTTTCTGTATCTTGCTGTGTTACTTAATTCCTTCTGTTTTTACAGATCCTAGACACCTCAGACATCTTCTGGATTTCACATTACATGTCAATTACAACAATGTTGCCACATTTTGTTGTTCAAAGCACTTATGCCATGGGTTTTTCTCTTTCTAGACAATTTTTCAAAGTACTTAACCTTCAAATAATTTTCAGTCCTTCAATACAGAAATACCAACGTTAATAAACCATCTGCTTTATTTTTTGAATGTCACCTGTCCTAAACCTTCTGCATTTCTGAGCATCAATAATTTAAGCCACAAGAGACATTATAAAAAAAAGTTCCACTCTCCATAAGATGAAACTTGAAATTTGTTATGTATTGCCATTTTAGTCATTCTGTAACTGCCAACCCAGAAATACAGTCAGTTCCACTGACTGGAGGGAGAGTATAGATGTCTATGTTGTGTGTAGACAACCAGGTATGCATATGTATGAAGTCAAACCTGAATCCCACATCAATCAGAAAGTATAAGTTATTTACTCATGCATTTCCATTTCTCAAAGCCAGTATTTTCAGGAATTATTCTGAAACAAGATAGCCAATAAAAACAGAGAATGAAAGTAAGCAAACTGCAAAAATGAAACTAAAGAAATGCTAAGATTAGTACCTACCCAGAATAGATTAATCTTCATTTGTTTCCACACTGGCATCTTCTTTGGAATTAGGAATTTTGGAAGACAGTATGGCCATAAAAGAAAATTCATAGTAAAATAGGCTATTTTTTGTAGGAATAATCCATCATTCCTACAGGCGATTATGTCCAAGGCAGCATACATCTTCACCAGTTAACAGAAACAACAGGCAGATTAAAAAAAAAATGCTGGTCTCTAGTCCCTGGTCCCTGTTGAAAGAATAATCTTTCACAGGGACATTTTCAGTGAATAGCAAGCCAGAATGAGCAGGTAAAAAAAAAAAGATTAAAAAAGAGATAAAATATATGACAACATCATTAGAGAGATCACCTGATGTAATTGAGATAAGACAAAAAAACCCCAAAACTTTAGGAAGTGAGAAAGTATAAAAACTGAAGGCTGAAAATAATAAGCACCTGAAAGACGGAATGTTTTTGTCCTGAAGGTTTGTATATAAGCTGTCAGTTTCTATAAAAACTGTTCAATTATACTTTCAAAAGATAAACCATGAAAGCAAATGTATTCATCTATATTAGTAGAAACATGCAAAGTCAACACTGGTACTTGATGATCCTTATTTGACTCATCTGCCCACAGAAAAACAAAAAGATGAAAAGATCTTCCCAAAGATGAAAATAACTTCCCAGTTGGTAGAGAAGATGGCTCATTTAGAAAATGTCTCATCTCACAAATTTTAGACTTTATTACTAAATCTAGAACTGAGAGTAGCATGTTGATCAAACAAGAAAAGCAGTGATTGTTTAATGATGTTTTGAATTCATAAAGGGCAAAAAAGCCCTTTCAAGTGGATTTGAAGAGCAGGATAGAATGAATGCATTTGGGAAAGACAGACACTCTTAAGAAATGCATGGCTGTTCCATGTCTGTTTCTCACTGTTGGTTCCATTCACAAAGGAGTGAGCCTTCAGGCATTCGAATGCTTCACAGTAATTATTCCCGAATGTTTGGTATTTATGAAAAATGCAATTTACTCTAGGGGATGCTTCACTAGCTTCACTACAAAGGCAAGTCACAACAGTACATTCAAACATTGCTATAATTATCAGCCTATCACTGATTCTTGTTTGTCACAGGCTAGTCTTTTCTTAAAAAAAACTTGCTCAAGGCTGAAATTTAGCATTAGGACCAAACTGGGAATTTTTCCCTACATTGAAGAAAGCTGATCTTATTTGAAAATTCAAGGATAAGCTCAGAGCTGCCTCTTTGAAGATGAACACTAGATCCAGCCCACACTATCTTTTAATGTCACCACTTCAAGATACCAGCTCTGATATAATGCCCAATAGTTAAGAGGCAAAGTACTTGTGTAGCTGCTTCAGAAAACACTACAGAAAATGGATTTTATCATGAATAATACAAGCCTAGACAGTAGGCAGATTTCTCATGGAAAGCCTAAAGCCTTCTCAAGAATTGCATAAGCTGCTGTTGTTGCAAAGTGATGAAGGGAAGGAGAAAGACCCATGTGCAAGCAGCAAATGAGTTAGGTCTGGCAAGGGTCTGCATGCCTTTCAGTGGGTATTATTCCTTGATTCGTATGGAGGAGCTCAATGGAGACAACTCAATATCACACAGATCTAAAGGGAGTCAGCACTGTAAGACTGTAGTTACATCGCAGAATCACAAATATTTTGTCTGATAGCTTTGAATTACAGAAACAAGTTTTTATCTGAAGATTCACGTAAGAAATTTGCTAAGCTATTCCTGCTCCTAAACAGTAAGTCTTACTCAACAGAGAATAAAGCAAGTTGATAAAATTTGCTTCTTGCATGATGCAATTAACATTGAGCACTAGTGACTTAAAAGATTTTTTCCTTTCTTTTGTAACACTGGGGAAATAAAATATTGATTTAAGGGGAGGGGTGGCTATTAAGCATAGCAATTACTTCACACAATAGTTCAGTTTAACAGATGGAAGAAGTTTAGTCCCACATGCTAGAATCTAAAACCTTAAGAATAAAAGAAAAAAGTTCTTTTGTAGGAATATGTTGTTAATTCGAATGAAGTTAGTTCACAGAGGTCTGCTTATGAACTCCTTGTGTTTGTCTTGTGTGGTTTACACCTTTGAATTCAATGTCCTAGAACTTTAAAGATCAAATATCTTTGGTAGGCCTTAGATAAAAGAATTATCTTTTGAAGATGATTCTGTCAGATCATCTAGATTGTAACTGAGAAGCCTGAGAGAGGATCTTACCATTGAAGGGGAGGGAATGAAGAGTATGGAGTCATCCTCTTCTCGGTTGTCCCATGCAATAGGACAAGCAGAAGCTGTGACCACCAAAGTCACCCCTCCCTCAATAAGCCTCCTGACTGGGACTTTACCTAAAGGAACTTGAGATAACATCAAGGTGACACTGTTGTCCAATTATCTCAGGTCTAGGAAGAAGTAAACTAGGCTGAGAGAGAAGAATGCATCCTCAGGAAAACCAAACCCAGGAGCTGTCCTGAAAATTAGCTCTGGCAGCGTTAAAGATGGGGGAGGCCACAGCCCACAGGTTCATCTGCTGAGCCCAGGTTTGCACACACTCCCCTCACAACAAAAGGGGGAGGAGGAGAGTTTTGGGGCTGTGGTGCAACCCCTGATCAGAGGGAGTTAACAGCCACCCCACCCTCCCTCACAAAAAACTGGCTCATTTGCAAACCCCCCATCCCAGGAAGGCCCCATCCACAGGACATTCACATGAGGCCAGCTCAGGGGGTGTTATTATCTGCCAAAGACCCCCAAAGTGGTCCCCAGGCTCATTGCTGGGATCTTGCAGCAGAGCACTGCACATGATGCAAAGTGATGCAACAGATCTAGAGTCTGCTGCAAGAGACTGTGTCCAACTGCCCAGGGGAGGTACCTGAGCAGCTGGCCCAAACATATAATAATCCATTGAACTCTATGTTTTTCAGGACCATCATCACCAAGAAGACCAGGGGAAGAGGATTAATGGGTTGCCATTGGGATCCAGATTTCTATTTAATCTGTCTCACTGTCATTTTCTTTCCCACCCTTCCATATTCTATTTCTTTCTATCTCTCTACCTCACATTTACTGTTACATAAAATCCATACTATTGACTTTGGAATGTGGTCTCATTTGTAGCCCAATTTAGGCAGACCCAACTTCCTTATAATTTTCATAACCAGATCATAACAACATCTCAGCAAACACATTCGAACAGAGGCAACAACAATGCAAAAAATGAAGATTCAAAAGGTGCTAAGCTCCAAATCAGTTTAAATTGAAAATGCTACATAGGGAAAAAAAACGTCTAACAGTATGGCACCTAATTTTAGAGACAGGGTTTTTGGGTTTTCAGTCCATTTATAAAGCAATATATACTTCAGTCATACATATATATCTAGTCCTAACACTTAAGCAGCTAAAAAACTCATTTTTCCTTGAATAGAGACTCTTACGAAAATGTGATTTTTTTAGACACACTTACTGTGGAGTTTGATTTTAACCTGTTTTCCAGAGTGGCGCTCCTTCCTCCTGACTGCTGTTAGAGATGCAAGAGACTGTCCTGCAGTGTTAATAAGGTGAGTTAAGGACATACTGTGGACGTACTGTTTTGGCTGTAAATCTGGTTGTTTGCTTTCTTTAGACTTCATTCAAACTCCTTGAGGGCTTTTTTTCTCAACAGCCATTCACAGAATTATAAACAGGCAATTTACAGTCATTTTAATGGACATGGTCTACTTTTACACACAGCCTTTCAACCTCCTGTTTGCAATCAACTGTTAGAAGCTCAAAAGTGGAACAGTTCTATGACTTTTTTTCCTGCTTAACTGAAAAAAAATAAAAAATCCCGGGCATATACAACTTGTACTGACATAAGTTCTATTATTTATGTAGAGTAACACAAGTAAAATCTGCCAAAGTATAGCCCTAAAATATTTTTTTTCTAATTTGCTGTTGTTTGGTTAAAGACTCCTCAGTTACTGTACTGGAACTGGAAAAGATGGAGTGAATTTTCTTCATAGCAGCAGCATGTTGTGTCTTTAATTTTTGATTAAACTGGTGTCGATAACACACTAACGTTTTGGCTATTGCTAACAGTTCAACACAATATTGAGATTTTCTTTTTTCCCCTGACCCTGCACTGAGTAGGTTGGGATGCATAAGAGGTTGGGAGGAGACACAGGCAGGATAGGTGACCCCAACTGTCCAAAGGGATGTTATATGTCACATCATGTCACTCTCAGCAATAAGAACTGGGGGAAAGTGCATGGTTGTGGTGTGTTTTCGGGTTTACCAGTTTCTGTATGCATCTGCTCTTTGTTTTACAATGATTTGTCCCATGTACCCCATGTTAAACCCTTCTTGGTTTCTCCTGAGTGGTTGTCAGGTGTCAATCACTATTATGGGTCCTGTCCATCACCTTACAGCCTCGCCTGATGTCTGGAAGATTCTAGTGAAGACGCCGAGTGATTGGCAGAGTCTCCGGTTCTCCCCCCACCATGATGTATTGATTGGTTCTATTGATTGTCCTTTGTGTTCTGGGTCACTCCCTTCCCCTTCTGGATTTGTTCCAAGCTGTCCCCTTCCCATTTCCCCACCCTGATACTTAAGGTGTGGTACAGAGAGAAGAAGCCCCTTTTGTTGGCTCTCTCTCTGGGTGTGTACAAGTCCTGCATGGGCTTAATAAAATCCCAGTTGAATTTCTCACAAGAGCCCTCCCTTTTTCCTCACCACTGTTCACACTTCTGCTGAAGGCAAGAACCCACAAGATCAGGAAGTATCTCAGCATACCCAACCATACCGATACTGCGGCATCGGTGCTCGAGCCAGTCAGAAAGAGGACACGAGTTCCCTGAGAGCAGCACCGCACCACCGCAGGAAAGAAGGAGGAATGGGAAATATTCAGAGTGATGCTATTTGTCTTCCCAAGTAGTTATCATGTATGCTGGGGCACTGCTTTACAGGAGGTGATAGAAAAATGCCCATGGGTGGGAAGTACTGAATGAGTTCCTAATTTTACTTGGCTTGTGCATGCAGTTTTGCTTCACATTTTCAACTGTCTTTATCCTGACCTATGAGTTTTTTTCCATTTTTGCTCTTCTAATTCTTCTGCTCTTCTTCTTGCTCTTCATTCTTGTTCTTCTGACTCATTCTGCTAGAGAGGAGTGGCAGAGTGACTAGGTTAGTAGCTGGCTGGAATCACAGTTACTTTGTACAATCTGCACAATTTTTATTGCCACAGAAGATGGATTTTGAAGCACACTGTTTCGGTAATATACCTCTGTCTGAAAACAAGTACAGTGATTAGAACATAGGGCCCTTTCATTGCATCAAGCCCTTATCCAAACAGTTTCCTAGCTCTGACCTGGCATTTATTTAAAAAATACAATATTGTATTACAACACCACATTAAGTTTTGTAAAACAGAAGACATGCAACCGAAAAACATATTAAGTCATAAAATCAATATTGCTTATCATGTAAATTAGTAGCTAACAAATATAGCACTTGTCCACTTTAAAAATTCATTTACTATGTTGCAAAAAACATTCTACTGCTGTGGTATTAATAAGTGAAATCTAGTTGAACATGTTTTGTAGGTGTCTGAAAACTTCCAAATGCTTCAGTCAGAGATTGTGTGTTTAAATGAGCATTTTCCTCAGACTGTCTACAGGTAAAATATTAAGTGTGATACTTACAACAGTGGTAGATTTAGATGTGGGCAAGAATTGATTTTCTATTCTTAAAAGGATTTGCTGTTACTCATCTAGAAGTTTGAAGGTGTCAAAACAGCACATTTCAAGTCTGATATTTTGTCTTTCAAAATAGATGAAATTGGTCTTTTCCCTTCCACCCTTTTGTTCCTTGCCTTCAAATTCTTTAATTTTTATTCTCAACAAAACAAAAATGTTTCAAAAATGTGTGAAGTGTTCTATGCAGCATTCCTCTTAGCCCATCCTTCAAGTTCAGGGCTGAACACTTAGCAACTCTCAAGATGAATAGAGTATGTGCACTTGCTAACCTACCATATGGTCCCTTTAGCTGAGGCTCATTCATCCAAAGCTGTCCTTTGGATGAAGGTACTAACTTTTTATCCACTCGATTAACTGAGAGTTTATCTATTTCCCTCTGCATCCATAATTATCTGAACAGCAGTATGATCTAGATTTTAGACCAGTGTCACAAGAGCCTAAGAAACTCATAAAAAGAGTGTTTTTTCTTTGATGTTATGAACCTAATTACAGGCAGAATCACTGTCCTGGAGCCACTGTTGTATTTTATATCAGTGCCATACAAAAGTGTTCTGCTTATTCCCAAATTGACAAAGCAAATGGATGTCTCACAGGTCAAACAATATCAGTTCTCTACAATTTCTGTGAACTCCAAACATGCAAAATATGTCCCTCCTATGTCAATTTGTAAATGAAAAATCAGCTTTTTTTTTTGTTCTTTCTACAGGAGATTTTCGATTAGGCATTTTAAAATAGTAAGGCACAGGACCCATGGCAGATGCTAAAGATGATACCAGCTAGCTCTAGACATCATGTTATCTGTCCCCATTTGAGACAGACACTTGAGACCTCTTTTATTCAGTGCAGAGAATCAAGCAAACTGAAGAGCAATTCTCATCAGGATTTTGAAGAAATAGATCACAACCTGAAAGCTGTTATTTTTCTCAGTTGACCACACAGGGAATTGGGCTGAGTAGCTCAGACGCATACATTATTAACATCTACATCTGGTCAGAGGTAACTCAAATTCAGTAACTTTTACATCATCTGAGAAGCAGCTATCCATGCTGTAGCTAAATCATGCCAGAGGTGCAAAAAATTTCCCAGATGATCTAAGCAGGCCAGTACAAATGCTGCACAGATTTCTGTCCAGGTATAGAGCCACATGAGTGGAATGGCATCTATTCTTGGCTCAGAAGATTTTAACTGCTTCCATGCTGTGCTGAGCCCTTGCCAGTGACCAAGAGCTGTTCCAGCTGACTTCACACCATGCTCTGTGTCATATCTGGAGGGCTTATTGGTTTAAATTCTGGACACAGCTTCAAATCCAAAGTGCCTCCATGCATTTGGACAGCATAGCATGTTTCATAAAACGAAAGGGACTGTTCATGAGGCTGATCCTGACCAAGTCAGCTCAGTGTGGAAACCATAGCACTAATTCTGTTTTCAAAACTCTGTGAGGTTCCAATTAGCATTGGTAACAGAGAGTTGACTGTATTGTAATGGCATGAGTGGAAGGAATAAGCTCATGCTGAACTCAGTGCTGTCGGGACTCCACTGCATCTGGCACGTGTGCTGGTTCAGGTGTCTCTTCATTCCACTGCAGGCTATGATGTAAACACCCTCAGTGGGTATATAGATGCTAGTAATTCACAAACCAGTGTGGCAAATGGCTCTCCAAATCAAAAAAAATGTGAAAAGCACATAAAATACAATATTTAATTCTCCCTTGAATTTCATGTGCTATGAGTCATATTTCTTGTTTGCAGATTGCATAAAATATTTTTATAAGTTGGTTAATCAAAATAGTATATATGTATCTGCATATCATCAGGTTTTTACCAGCCTCTGTGGTAAAGATAGATTTAAAGATAAGATTTAAACTTATGTGGCCCTTTAATAAATCTTTGGTTTTTCCTCACTTTACAGCTGACATGCTTGGCATGGCTTAAAAATTTTTGCATTAATTTGTCTTTAATTTTATTTTAGTTGCTCTTAGTCAAAGAAAAAGAGGTTGTTTTTTTTTAATTCATCACAAAAAATAGCAAGTACTCCTAGGCATGATACAGTGTTAATTAATATTGATAATTAATTATAGTAACTTATAATACTTAATAATTTTGGTGAGTTATTCATTCAAGAAACTGAGATAAAACATCATGCAAAATTCAGAAAGAATACCTTAAAATTTCTCTGGATGAGTCAAGATTTTTCTGATCTTTCTTTAATTTTATTTTCCTTTCTTGTAAATTTGTTTGTAAATTGAATTATACCTGACAGACTATATGAAAATATAAGCAAGATTCTGATTTATTATTCAAGATCCGACAAAAGATATTACCTTTAAATACTATCAAAGTAGAAATAAAAATAAGTTGCACCAATGGGTGTCACCTTCAGCTGGAGTACCATGCATAATCTCCAAAATTCTTTCTCCAGAAAAATCTTGGTAATGAGAATGAGAAAATCAGTTCATTTCTTCGCACTTCTTCCCAACTTTTGTTTGAAATTAAAATATAACTTATTTCAAGAAGATTCCACTGCTGTTTTACAAATAATTTTTTTTTAAATTAGTACCTTGGCCTCAGCTAGGACTATTATACACACTACAAATAATAGCAGTTAGAGCATTTATTAACTGTTGTCTCTTTTCTCAGAAAACTTTCACCTAGAAATTCTGTTACTATGTAATAATTTGGTTTAGAAAGCTTGTGATGAAACCAACATCATTCTGGAGAATACAGCAGTATATTAGTCAGCCCAGCAGACTAGAGTTGAATACTCGGTGTGTGTTCATGTGTCTCTTGCACCCACAGGTCACTTCCTGGTGCATCTTTTAAGCTCAGACTTGTAGTCAGAGACTTCCCTTGGCTGCCTGATGAAAAAATTCTGGTTTGTGATGTGACTTTATTTCATTTTACAACACCTGGTTATCTGGGATGGACAGGATGATCTGGAAAAGGCACCATTGACATACATGTAATACTGAACTAAAGAGGAATGTCAAACCCGTTGTAATCCTGAAATACTGTTTTGAAATCTATGCAGAGACACATGAAAGTATCAATAGGTTATCTCAAAGGCTGGAATCAATGCACCTATGGTGCTGTGAAGAACCTTGATAAAGTTAAGTTAACCTCTATGTTGCTGAATATGTATTATTGGTACTACTCCACTATTTTAGATAAGATGGAGAAAAGAATAAGCCACTTAAAAAAAAAAATCACTCGATACTTAACGCTAAACCTGTTTCAAGGGATTTATATAATGTCAGAAAATTATTTGCGCAGTTGATTTTTGAACATATTTTTGCCTCTTTTCATACATCTCTGCATATTTGGGCTCTGCTAAGACAAGGAACAGAAATTCTGAAATATCAAAACAAAATCTGTTCACACAAGATTTCCAGCGGAGGTTGACAGTTAAGAAATGAACCTCAATATAGAAACTTTTGAAGTCTTCCCATCCTTATTGATAGTGTTATAGTGACTCTGTTGTTCCTGGTGTTGTGTCTCCTCTTTCTAAGTTCCATTTCCTTTTATTTTTTTTCCTCTGGGATATTAAATGGAAGCTACTGCTCTTCTGACTCATCCTGAGTCTTCTGGTTCTAAGAACTGAAAAGTGTCATTATATTCAGATTCTGAAACTGAAAAAAGTACTCTGTCAAACACTGTAATTATGTAGTCTGTCAATGTCCTTTTCCAGGCTTATCTTCAGCATTAGAATTATAGATAATTTTGCCTGTTGTATATTAGCTGAAATATTACTGCTTAACTTTCTTTCTACTTTTGAAATTCTTTGTTATTTAATAGCTGAAAAGAAATGCTAATACAGATATGACTAGACAGGTCAACATTCATAATATTCGTAACACCTCTGCATCACTTTTTCAACTGCAGTGAAATAGTCTAGGGGAAATTTAACACATTGCATAAAATTCAAATGACAAGAATGTCTTACTTCATGTAAAAGTTTAAAAAATGTCTATTTTTTTCCTACATTTAGGAAAAAAGCATCAATTCAGAGTAATTTACAATGAGACAGCCTCAAAGCACTGTATCCTATATCTCACGTAGAAAATACTTGGCTGTTCCGTGGGCGCCCTGATCCAAATCTGCTCTGCTTAAGTGAGAGAACTTTTGCTGAGGTTTTCTTCTCCCACATAAACGTCACAACCTCTGTCACATAGAGTTATTTTTGCACCCTCTGTTCCTATAAATATTTAATTAGTTACACAAAGTGAAGCTATTCCAGCAAGGATGATAAATTCACACATGCAGTAGAATGCATATGAAAGTTTTTGTATATGCTATAAAAGAAAGATTCTGAACTCATTTTTTTCTCTAATTCAAGTGAAAACTGTGACACTTTACCTACTTGATTATTAAGGGAAGATCTATGTTTTGTCTGGCAGGTAAGATGACTGCAATGCTGATGTTTTCCTTGAAGTTTGCATATTACTGCTTAGAAGTCATAACCTAACATTTGATATTTTATCAGAAAGTCCCAATAATGTTTAATGTTTAGTAACCATTACCTGACCATTCTTTGCCCTGATGTAGTCTCACCTGGCTGCCTGGAACATAATTTAGGCAGCCATGTGACTATGAAGGATCTCCCTAAGTAGTGTAAGAAAATACGATGAAACTTTATTTTTGCCTGGTTTAGATTTACAGAACATGGTATAAATGTAGGGATTGGTGACAAAAAAAAACCCTAGGACAACACCATCTGACACCTACAGTCACCTTAAAGAACATTCAATCATCTATTACAGTCTGACTGCTTCTCTTAATAGCCAGGCCACTCTTGGAAAATAGACTTGCATGATATTTTCTCTTCTTTCTGTGGTGTGTTTAAAATCTCCATGCACAAACAACACCCACACACTTCTAACCTGAATGATTTTCTTCTTGTAGAGCAGAAAGAAGTAGGGGAGATTCTGCAGAGTCTTGTGGCTTTTCCTTTCATTCTGCAGACACATGTAGCAACTTTAAAGGATGATATTAAATAAATAATTTTTTGTAACTATAAAAAGTTGCATAAGATACTTCTCTGCATCTTACAATTTGAATGTAGGTTAAACTTCTCAAAAACTTGCCCTTTTAGTATGAAATATTTGCTTATCTGGTTTACTTCTATGGCATGAAATCCCCCTTTTTAGATCATATACGTAATTGCAGTGGACTTTGAGGAATTAAGATGCCATGGGTTTGTGTATATCCAAGATGAAGGGTTCTAAGCTAGTCAACACCATATGCTTAGAAACATTTTATATCATCTGCCTTGCAGTGATCATGATAGATTTCTTAATACTTTAATACATATAAGGAGATTAATGGAGTATTTTGATGCAGTATTTTGATCTATCGGATCTACCAGACAGAGGAGACATAGTGCAAGAAAAAATGTGATCCTTTCCTTGGTATAATTTTGGAACTTTTTTTATTAAGACTAATTGTATGCATTTCCTGTAGTGTTTGGGATGGCTGTAATTTTTTCTTTATTCCAGCTACATATAAATAGTGATGTCCACTGTGGCACCTTGAAATGCATAATAGATATTTGAGCCAAACTTCTCTCTGGAACTATGCTGGAAATTAACCAGACCATTTATTCTGCTAGACATGGAATAAAGGATGACAGCTGTAGGTTTGGGGGCAGTTAGTTTTTATTCTTCAATCTTTTCTGCTATTTAAAAAAATAAAAAACCTGACTGCCAGAATAGACCACAATTCATGACTGTAAATCTGAAAAATGAAAACAAGGATTGTGTTCTTTTCAGAACTTGCTTTCACGTGTCTAAGTATTACAAATTTTAAGCTCAAGTCACTCATAGCACTGAATAAGTAAATATTTAGAGTTGTTAGATGTTGAGCTTCACCTTTTTGTGCCTTCTGTCATTAAAGCTACTTGATTTATTTTTACTTGTGTCCAGTTGCATTAGTATTGAAACATGTCTTCAGTAAAAAGCAAATATGTCTATTGCATTGACTTCTCTAATCTATGTAGTTGCATGGAAGTCTTTGAGGAATGAAAGGATAGTGAAAAGTCATAAACTGTTCCATGAGATGTAGAGCTTTTTCCCAAATTAGGAAATCTAGTGTTTCACTGGTACCTTCCTAACTCAGATATATATACATTCAGACACTTATAGAAAGCAGGTACATTAAGATAGCTATAAAGCATCTGCCAATGTAATTAAGGTTCAGACCAGAACTTATGCTACCGCTACATTAGCACAAAAAACCATGGCTATGTTATATATATTGTCAGGTGTCTAGACTGGGACATTTATACTCTACATTTTAGGAAAAAATACCATTCATAAATGTAGTAATCTGGAGAAAAAGGTATTTGAACATGGTATAAGGAAAAAAAACCAACCAAACCAACAAAAGCAAAACCTTCCATGCATTCTCTGTATTTTGTTAAGTTTATATACACTTTTATGAACAAACTTTTATTTCTGGTAACAGTATGTGCAACATATGCCTACATTCAGCAACAGTTGCTATTAACATTAGTTATTAAAATCACCCAACTTGGATCTTATTCCACACAGACTGCACTGAAAATTTACTCCATATATATGCATTCAAATTTTTACAGCTCTGAAAAGACCTTCTAACTGTTACTAATGGGTTTTCAATAATATTTAAATCCTTCTCTGCAGAACAAAAGCATAGACTGTCTCCAAGGCTGAAAAAATCCAAATGGATTGGAAAATTGAATAGGTTAAAATTCATTGTATCTATCCCTCTCAACTTTCTCTGTCCAGTTATATTTTCTAAGTTTGGGAAGGAGGGCAATCTGAACTATCAAGGCAAAGTATGGTAATCTGCTGTCCAAGAGAAAAAAAAAATCATTTCCTGTCAACATTTTCTGCTTCATGACTAAAGGTTTTAGTGTCACATTTTCCAGGACTGACATTACTTCTATTTAAAGGAGAATTTCTATGGTGCTGAAATAGACAAAACAATAAATGGCCTTTATGATATTGAGACATTTAATCAACTGCACAGATTGTTTGCTGCAAGTATGGTCCTGCACCACACGCATTATTATTAACAAGACAGTTTCACACATCAGCATCTTACAGAAAATGCAATTTTGGTTTTGCGAAGGTTTGGATGGAATGTGGTGTGTTTCTGCCACTCATTTCCTGACACTTTGAAATGACAGTGACATCAGGAACATCATCACTCTGAATAAATGGGAGACCACATGGTCCATAAACCAATAAGAGTAAATTTCTGATATTAGGAGAGGAACAGTAATCCTGTAGAAGTGTTATTCTCAGTGAAACGGACACTGAAATAGAAAAGGGAAAATACACATTGGTTATTCAATGTTCTTTTCACTCTGTAGCAAAATAAGCCACAAGTACTTCTTTCTGAAAAGCTTAGTTTAATTTCTAAATACCTTGTAGTAGAAGTTCCCAATCAATATATTTGCAATACATTTACTGTAGACATTCCTTAACTAAACATGATGGAAGTTGAAAAAACCCCAAACCCCTACACTATACACTATCTTCAATTCCAAGAATTCTGTCTCTTTTATTCAAGTCTTTCCTTAAACTAGCCAAATTTTTAGGACATCTAGCCTTTGGTAATTATCAGGAAAGGAAGTCCTAAGACAAAGAACCTGCAGTGTGAGCAATTTCCTTACAATTAGATTGAGCTAAATCATCTCTCTGCAGTATTATTCTTTTGAACTGAAAATTGTTTTATGACTCATTCTGCTAAAGGCAAATATCAAACATTTCAGAAATGTCTCACCCTAGACTTTTAACCAGTAAGCGTAAGTCAAAAGCCTATTTGAGACATTTACAAGTTGATGCATGAACAGGTTATAGCAGAAGAAGTAAAGAGAGTAGAACTGTTGGACTGATAGAACCAGGAATAGAAATGACAATTGAGTAATTGCCTAAAACCAAGGTCTTCAGGTCAAGATCATTCCTGACCCCCACTGGAGATGTAGCCCTGAGAGTTAGCTCAGGGTAAAAGGGTAGACCAGTAGGGGTGACACAGTTGTGGATGTTTGCTACTGACTGCCTGATCAGGAGGAGGAAGTGGGTAAGACATTCTACAGACAGCTCAAAGCAGCCCCAAAGCCAAAGGCACTGGCCCTTGTGGGTGAATTTAACTATCCTGACATCTACTAGAGAAGCAACACAGCAAAGCACAAAGAATTCAGGAAGCTCCTGGAAAGCAATGACAACTTCATGCCAGAGGAAGGAGGATCCCACAAGGAATGTTGTGCTGCCTGTTATACTAACAATATAGGAAGTCCTCATTGGAAACAAGGTGAAGGTTGAAGGCAGCTGTAGCGGGGTCACAGCAGCCTTGGCTGTAGAGCCCATGAGATTGTGGAGTTCAGTAACTGATAAGAAGGAAGCAGGCAACATGTCAGGTTGCAACCATGCATGATGGTTTGATCCAGGCTGGATGCCAGATACCCTCGAAAGCTACTCTTTCACTTCCATCACAACTGGACAGGGTGAGAAAATATAATGAAAATCTCATGAGTTAAGGGAAGGGAGAGATCACTCATTATTGTCATGGGCAAAACGGACATGACTTGGAGAAATTAATTGAATTTATTACAATCTAAAATCAGAGCAGGATAATGAGAAGTAAAAAAACAAATCTTAAAAATCTTCTGACCACTCCACCATCCTTTCTGGGCCCTACCTTCTCTCCTGCCAGGGGTACAGAGAGACAGAGAATGGGGCCTATGGTCAGTTCATCACAGCAGATGGTGTTGTTTTTGCCACTGCTTTCTCCTCAAGGAGAGGAGTCCTTCCCCTGCACAGTGTGGGGTTTCTCCCATGGGAAAAAGTCCTTCATGAACTTCTCCAACATGAGCCCTTCCCACAGGCTACAGTCCTTCATTAACTTCTCCCATGGTGTGCAGTCCTTCAGGAGCAGCGTGCACCACTGTGGGTCCAGCATTGCCAGGAAGTTAAGGGAGGTGATCCTGCCCCTCTGCTTAATCCTAGGGAGGCCACAGGTGGAGCCCAGTGTTCAGTTCTGGGCTCCTCAGCACAAGAGGGACATGGAGCTCCTGGAGCAGGTTCAGCAGAGGATAACAAACATGATTAAGGGACAAGCATTTCTTTTATGAGGGTCTGCTCAGTCTTAAGAGAGAACTGAGAGGGGAGCTCACTTACAGAGGTAAGGTCGGTGGGTATCTGGAGGATGGAGCCAGACTGTGCTGGGTGGTGTTGAGCAATAGGACAAGAGGCAACAGGCACAAACTGGCACACGGAAGTTTCACTTGAACATGAGAAAGAATTTTACTGTTCAGTGACTATGCACTGGAACAGATTGTCCAGAGAGGTAGTGGAGTCTCCCTCACTGGAGAACTCAAGAATTGTCTGGACACAATCCTGCGCCATGTGCTCTGGGATACCCTGCCTGAGCAGGGGGATTGGACCAGATGATCCCCTCTAATCCCTTCCAATCCAGCCCATTCTGTGATTCTGTGAAAGTTGTATCCATGACAGTGCCCTTAGGTTGAATCTAGTAAACGTTGTTCATTAGAGTATGAGGGCAATAGATTTGCTTTATTGGCATTTTAGATATTTTTTCCTATTTTTTTCAGTATTTTTAAAGCAAGCATTTCATTATTACAAGATGTGTTCCTGCTTTTTAGGTTTATATTTCAGTTTAAATTATAACATTTTACTATTCATAGTGAATTCTTCTACTTCAGAGGACATTGCTTTTAAATAGGAGATTTCTTTTTTTCTTTTTTTTGTGGTTATCAATACATGGCCAAGGCAGTATGTTTTCATCGTTATTAAAGTTAGCCAACACATCTATTTTCAGTTATTTTTATTTTTGCTAATCTTTCTTCTTTGTACTGAAATTTTCCATGCCATGTATTTGCCTTAGGCTGGAGCATTTTGGAACATTTATATCAAGAGGAATCAGAGAAAAAGGGAAAAACGTACTGTTCAAAAATCTCTTCTAACTGTTTCATGGAGAAGCTCTCAGCCAAGAAACTAATGTAAAGAAGTCCAGGGGAGGAAACAATCAGTTCAGGAGTGGTTGGGACAGCAACATTAGTACTGGGTCAATATTTGTGGGAGACTTGGGACTTTCTGATTTTTTGAAATATGCTTTTGCATGTATGTAATATCTTTAGTGTTTGTTTGCTTGCTTGTTTTGTTTGTTCTTTTTGTTTGATTGTTTCCTTTTTAAAGTGTTTTCTGAAAATGCATTAAGACTGGTAATTACAGGAGTATGAAATTGCTTGAGAGAATAGACTTGTTATTTTAAGTAATTAAAGTATTTTGTTTTGTCAGCAGGACACGAGTGAGAAAAAAAATAATATTTTGTATACCTAAATCGATAAATATCCTTAACCCAAAACAGCCAAACATGGGGTGCCAATGACTGTCATGGACAGTGACTTGAAGTTGGTTTATACGGCAGATTGATGCAACTGAACACATTAAATGGGACTGTGTTAACATTATCACAGTAAGTGTTAGCATGCTGGAATTTATTGTTCCTTAAAATATCTCTGAAGCTGCCCTGACAATATTTAAATTCAGTAAAGGTGAAAGCAAGAATGAATTATAATTTACCAAGATACTATTCCAGGATAATTTTCCATGGATCATGTGCATATGCTATATTTCAGAAGCAGTGAAATGTATTTATATTAATTGCTAGAGAACAGCAAGCTTAAAGAACACGGAAGAGTTCTTATCTGATAAAATGAAGTGGTTAATGTGATTTCATTAAAAACATAATACCAATATCAAAGTTAGACAGTAGAGAATGTATTTTAGCTAACAGAGATATATTGTCTCCTCAGTTTAGCTTTCAGATTCAGAGAGTTTTACACTGCTTGTACAATGCCTTGATATAGAAAACTGACTGGATCATAGCATTTAAGTTTCTCACATGAGAAACTGGGACTAACACAAAAAATCAAATCTCATTCTCATTCTTATCAGATTTAATACTAAAGTCACAATCTTTCATATTTTTATTATAGTTAATTTGTAGAGCTGAAAACATTCTCTATTCATTTGGTATCAGAACCACATGTGCCTTGAAATTAATGAACCAAAGTAAAACTCAGACTATACAAGGTTAATTTAAGCTTGTCCTACTCCATGTTTTCCTGTAGTTTTACATTATGCAAATTGCAGGTGATGATGTGAAGCTGACAGAAAGCCCTAAAGTCATGAACCTGGGTCATAGCTGTGAAACAGAAATTAGAATAGCTGATGATCAGAGGAAATGACCCTACCTTGTCTTTATCAGCAACTGAAGAAACTTTCCTTCCTTCTAATGCAGGCTTTTGGAGAGCTTCTGCTTTTATCTCCTCAATGAGATTATTTGACACATAAGCTCCTTTAGAGCTAAAAAGGAAAAAAATTCAGGGTTAAGATTTCCCCAGAAAGATGGGAAAAAAATGGGAAAAAAAAGAAGAAAGAAAGAAAGAGAAAAGAGTAAACTTTATGGTCGTTTAAACTCTCAATTGGATTCTGACTGACTGAAGTGAGGTGCTTTAATGTACTTTATTCTCTGTACAGATGATTCATTACATAATCACATTCCATTTGGAAAAAGGTACTTTAATGGTAATTATTCTGTCATTTTGCATTACCACTAACTTCACAGAGAAAAGACCCATAGAGAGAAAAAAACTGCACCACAGGTCTCAAGGCTTAACAGTTCAGGGAGAAGACCTTTCATTTCACTAGAAATGTTCCTACTTTTACCAGGAAAGAATAGACCTGCACACTTCTCTTAAATTTCACAACTCATTGAAGATATATTTACCTCATCATATGCAGATTGGATGGGCTACCAATAGTATATTTAATGGGATTTTGAAAGGCTGTCCCATTTTAACCATTTTACGTAATATACTGGCATTATGTATATATGTAAAATGTAAAGCTGCAGCTATAAATCAGTGTAGTTGGTGACATTTTAAATAAATATTATTATAAACTAATGTTATATACTATATAATTTTTCTAATATTAAAGTATTATTAGGAATTATTCCTGAATTTTTTGTCATACCTGGAAATTTGACGTCTAAGCAGACTACTAAAATGTGGAGAAGAGCTGACATTCTTTAAGCTAACACACTGTTCAGACCACAATGATACTGTTTTGGCTACATCTGTCATAATTAAATATTCCATTTAAATATAAAATCCTGTAAATATCAGATATCAATTTGGGTGAAAAGTGCTATAGAGACTAAGATGTGTTGATGAACCTTTTTCACAATTTGTGCCAGTATCTCTCCCCCCACTTTTTCTTTAATCTCTTTTATCTCCTTCTGCTCCTTACAACCTCTAAGTAATACCCTTATCTTTTAGCTGATGCTTTGAATGCTTTCTATAACCAGCCACTGCTTGCCAGACAGTGTGAGTGGCAAAAGTTCCACAGCAGCCAGAAAATAGCAGGTATCTCAAGCCCTACTTGCACACCATTAGCAATCATGATCCCCGCCTAAGATTTTCCATCCTTGTCGTATCATCAATTCTAGAAAATTTCTTCCACTGCAAGCCTAAAACCTTTAAGGCCTTTCCTTCTGTTTTACAGACACATAATCCCTTTCCTTCATCACCATGGAACAAGTGATTACCCCTGATGGGCTACTTCTCATCCCTGGGCCAGCTCAGGGGATGAGAGATGGTTTCCGTCTTCATGGTATGCTGCTGCTGGATGTAGAGATTAGTAGGTTGGGTGAAGTGCTGTGCTTCTGTGTGGGAAAGATAAATCTTCTGTAAGTCTGCCTTCTGCAAAACATATTTAAACAACATTTTTATGAGCAAGGCTCATGCACTTGAACCATGCATAGGCAGGAATGAGTTAGGTGAAAATGTAGCGTGCAAGCCACATATTCTGCATTGGTTATAGCTCTTATATACATATCCTGGAAGTGACTCTTGCTCCTGGGACTGCCTATTTCAAACTCAGACTCTCTACCTCCATCACCTTTTTCCACAGGTGTTTGGGGAGTTTTGGTACTATATGATTCAGTTGTGTGCATGCCAGAACTCTCTGACATCCCACAACGGGTCTCTGTAGCAGGAAAGACTAGCTTGCTGTTTCACATAGATAAAAATAACCTCCCAGTACAAGCCAGGATGCACTCACCAGACTTGCTCTAAAAGCAAAATCCCTTTCTTCCTCTCTGTCTTCTCCTCTCGTACTAGAAAGTGTCATCATCAGAATACAGCAAGGGACTGGAATCCTATTATTTGTTATTAATTATTGAAGCATAGGCTAGAAGAAATATTGTCTCACTATCTCTCCTTCTCCCACTGGAGTTTCCTGTCTGAGCTGTGCTACGTGCTGTAGGCTTGACATAGTTTCTCTGGCTGCTGTGCCACAGGAGAAAGAGGAGAGAGACACACAGATCTGCAGATATGGGGGAGCAGATCTGCCACACAGCCTACCTGTGCAGTTACTGTGGGTTTGCCCTGAGTGGATCTCTGTGCCAAACAGTGCAGGAGATCTCCTGGAAGAACCAGTCAGTGCATACCTCATAGCCACATGACAGAAGGCTCTGTGTTGTAGTCAGTCCTTAGGCACGCTTTAGAGCTAATTTTATTTTCTATTCTATGAACCCACAAAATATTTGGGTTGGGTTTTTTTCCAGCTGAGGTTGGAGGAACATTTGGAAATGATCTCCCAAATGCCTGGCAGCTCCGCAGATTTTTTATGTGAGCAAATGCATTGTTGTGTGATCTTTCTATTTTAAAAACTGATTTGTTTTGTTGCTTTCAGTCCCAGAGGGATTGTACAGACTTCCTCTTTCACAGGTCATCTTATTTCTTAATGAAAACACAGGGTTTCTTTGTCCCTAAAGATTTCCTATAGTTGAGCCATGGCTTTTATTCAGCGTACCAGTTTGTGTTTTGACATTGGGCTTGATATTCCCTGTGTACACAAAAATTTACAGCCCTCTGTACACACCCCTCTGTACAAAAAATTTAAGTGAGTTTGTTGTTGCTCTTCTGGATTTCATGCACAGAAATATTTTTTCATTGAAAAAGACAGCACATCAAGACCTAACTGATACTCTTATTCCAAGAGATGTTTTATTTCCTGTGAGCAATGAAATTTAAGACCTATGAAAGCAATAAAATTTAAGAAAAAGAGCCATGAAAGTTTGGGAAAACTTACATGGCAGCAAGGTTTCTAAAAAGCAGAAAAATAAAATGTTAATTATTCCACTGGTATATGATGACGGAGCTTAATTAAAGTCAAATGGGAAAAAAGTACATAAGGTAATGCATTTGGAGTCTATGGAGCTGCAAAGAATAGATTTAGACATGAAATAAGAGTGATTGTATCACTAGCAGCACCACCTCATAGAAAAAATAAACCTTTTACTCAACATAGAAGTCTACCTAATTATAAGGAAACTTTTATATGATAAAGAATTAATTTTCCATGTATGAGTGCTGACAAAAAAAATGGTTTGTTAGGAGACTATGCTGCAAAGTGGCTTAGACCTGTGCATGAAAGTCCTGCAGTACCCCTCCTGTTGCAGGAATCAGTTGCTAAATGAACATTTGCCAAATTTTTGGCCTCACAGATGTCTCGTGTCTTTTAAGGGGAAGCAAAGGTCATTTTTACAGAAATTTTTCACAGGTTTGAATGAAAAACTTATCAATCTTATTAAGCTTTTTTACTTAATCTGCTCTTAGATCTGTTTTTGTAACTGTTCCATAGTTTATACAGTTATTTCTTCTTGTTACTAACATACCCCAATTCTCATGGGTGTAGATAATATGTATTCAAGGGCATATTTTCACTTTCCCAAAATCCCCTGGAAATGCTGCATCCTCACATACTCATTTGGACTAAAATATAGTCTCTGTCTACTCCCTCTTTCTAGGCCTCAGAGACTTCCATCACTTTTATTACTGAATTTAGCTACAGACTGACTCTAAACCTGGGTTTGCTCACCTGTCTTCATGGTATACTGATCTATTTCTGGATGTACCGAGAGAAACACTACTGTAGTATGCAGAATTCCTCAGCACAAGATATGATGGCAAACTGATAAGAAACTTATTTGTCTTCTTACTTTGTCTTCTTACTTAATAGCATTCATTTATTCCTTGAATTCTCTTTCTAACTGAGACCAGCATGGAGAAAATGAAATAAAATTTCAACTTATGACCAGAGCATATTTTAGTGTGCTTGTTCAGTTTGGTTATTCATTTCACCAGCACAGAATCACATTTCACTGAAATCTAGTTAATGGCATTATGATTTTTTATGGCAGTGAAAAAGAATCTTCTCCTTTGTAATACCCACCTCCAAATTTATCACAATAAATAATCATCACAGTCTGTTACCTTTAATGCTTCACTTTTTTACAGTACACTAATCAATATTGGACTGTATTCAATCAGCTTTATGAGATTGTACTCTTCTCCGCTTGCAAATTCCACTAATCATAAAATACATAACTTTCTTTCATATTGCTTATTTCATCTGAACTATTATTATCACAAGATCATATTTGGGAAAAATAAATACACGCATGCAAACACAGAAAGAGAAAGAGAGAAAGAGAGAGAGAGAGAGAGAGAGAGNGGGAGAGGAAAAGTATCAAAGAAAACATTGTACAGTTTCCAATCCTTATTCAGGAACATGTCAGGTTCAAACACCAAGAGGCATACTGTCTCTGGAGAACAAAGGCAGAATGACTAGCTTTCCTATAAACTCTCCCTTCTCCACATTGATTATGCAAAAAAATTCTGGTTTTAAACATAATATTTCTGAGATAATAACAATTTTCTCTTTACTAATGCAGGAGTAAATTATTATACTGGAGGTGTAATATGCAGGACTTCATTAGGAACAGATATGCATAGCTGCAAGTGAATATATATTTCTTTCCTTTTTTTTTCCTGGTTTCATCAACTAAAGCAGAATTGGCTTTAAACCGATAAACCCTCGTGCAACAATAGCTTCAGCATAAGTGATGGAAATAAGCATCTACAAAAGAGAACAAATTCACATCCCAGGATAAAAACAGCAGTTAACTTCTCTCTGTGCTGATAAAATCTGGCAAATAGGCTGCAAAAAGTCCTCAGAACTCATGAACTGATTGGATCTTGTCCCACAAAGTCACTTTGCATTACAAGTTTGATTGTGTTCACTACAGCTTGCATAAAAACAAATTTGGAAACAGCACACTAGAAACCAGTGGAAAATTAAAACTTAGTGTCACCATGGGAGCCTTAAGAACTGCTGAAATGAATGGGAATGTTAGCTTTAGAGCTCCATGTCTCCACCTCTTCTTGAACCTGTTTGTACAGGGTGTGTCTTGTGAGGTGTATCTTCAAGGACAGCTGGAAGGCCACATGAGGGGGTGAGATGTATGAGGGGTTGGGAGGGAGAATAAATTGAAAACAGAACTGAATACTATATAAAGTGTTCTGATACAACTTCTTTTAAAGTAAGTTGTAAAGTAAATCCCCTGAAAATATTAACAATCTTTTTTCCCTTTTAACATACTCTCATTTGAGCAGCATAGAGTCACAAAAGGAAAGAATCAAATCAAGAAAAATCCTGGGTTCTTATTGATTGGAAGGTTCTGATTGAATAGAAGGTTTGTGTCTCTATAGAAAAAGAGAAACCGAAGCAACCTTTGCTCTTTTCCAGAGAACTTGGTCAGATTGAGCATACAGACACTCAGGCAAGCGCAGCAAGATAAGTATTGAAATAAAAAAATCCCCCAATTTACGGCCTTCTGGAAGAAAACAGTCTTCTGAAACAAGAACCAAAGCATCTTGTCAGAACACGTTGGAAAGGGAAAAATTGCATACTAGTGGAAGAGGTTCTTCTTTCTGCCTTTTGTTGCCTGGCAGTAGTAAAACAGAAGAGGCATATCTCATAAACCACAAACTGTGAAGTTCTGTGTGGTTATGTAAAAATGGCAAAGAGGAGTGTCCTGGGGTGCATCAGGCACAGCATCACCAGCCGGGCAAGGGAGGGGATTTTCCTGCTCTTCTCTGCACTGGTGTGCCCTCACTTCAAGTGCTGGGGGCAGTTTTGGGAGACACAATGTACGAAAGACATTAAAATGTTGGGCAGCATCCCAAGGAGGGCCATGAGGATGGTGAAGGTCCCTGAGGGGAAGCTGTACGAGGAAGGGCTGAGGTTACTTGATCTGTTCAGCCTGGAGAATAGGAGACTTATGGAAGACCTCATTGCAGTCTGCAACTTCCTTGTGAGGGGAAGGGGAGGGGCAGACACTGATCTCTTCTCTGTGGTGACCAGTGATGGAATCCCAGAGAATGGCCTGCAATTATGTCAGATAGATTAAGGCTGGATAATAGAAAGGGGGTTGTGCAGTGGACCAGGGAAGTGACCACTGCAGCAAGCCTGACAAAGTTCAGGAAATATTTGGACAATGCTCCCAGGCACAGGGTGTGACTCTTGGGGATGGTGCTGTGCAGGGCCAGGAGCTGAACTCTGTCATATTTGTGGGTTCCATTCAGTTCCATTTATTGTGTGATTCTGTGATATCATGAAGTCTTGTGCAGAGCAGTCAGGTTTAAAGTTTAAGACGTTAGTATCAATTTTTAGGACTTTCTAACTTTAATGGAATGGCTTGTTTTACTTGGTTGGAGTTACTGTTTGTTTGAATTTTTTGGTTAGCCACTACGCTAAGTTTAAAATTTGGCAAGAAGTAGAAGTTCTTGTCCTCTCAAGAAAGGGATCAGTTTTTATCTGTGTAGAAGAAAGCTGTCATTGATAGACAGCCTTCATTGTTTATTCTTTTCCATTGTATTGATTTCTACTATCCTCTCTACTGTGAATTCAGCTCAGTGTCTGAGTTGTAACTACAGCATATGTAATGAAAAAGAACAAGTCATAAACCACTAGGCTGGGCAAAAAGCCACTAATCTCCCAAATGCCCTATCCCACTTCTATTTCAATCCTCATTGCTTATTTTGGTTCATGAAGTTAACCTTAGTTAAAGGACCATAAAAACCATTTCAAATTAGTCTCTGCTCTAATTTCTGTTCTTATCAGGCACACTTCTTTGCAAAAAAAATACTTACATAAAACTTAGGGAAAAAAATCACTATATGGACTCAAGTTTATTCAAGGGGTTCTGAGGGAGTGATCAGCCCAAAACAATTTCAGACACCTGGAAAGCTATAAAACCTCCTAAGAGCTTTTAGAGCTTCAATCCTAAAAAACAAACAAACAAACAAAAAA
>VZDJ01006585.1:9488501-9512012 GCA_008694505.1 Cyanoderma ruficeps | reverse complement strand
CCCTTTTTTTTCTGCATTTTTCCATTTTCTTTTCTTTTCATCTTATAAAGAATGGTGTTTCTGAATAAAGCCAAATATTTTTATTCACAAAATGAACTTAGACTATTCCAAAATAAGTACACTTTATGTATACTTTTTTGTTACAGGCAACGCTCTAAAATAAACTTCAGAGATTCATGGCCAAATATGCTTCTATCTTAATTGTGACAAATTAAAAAAATCCTATGCCTTACTAAAATTATCTATCTCTCATCAGGCTTACAAGCAATTTTAGCTGAAAATTACTGCATTTGGCAGCTGAATCATGTCTGAGAACAACTGATTTTAACCCAGGACTAGCACTATTGAACTATTGCTATTGTATCACATGAAAAGTTTTTACGTGAGATGATGACAATGATTTCTCTTTTGAGAAATAAAACTTGCAGACTGTTGTTGGTCTCCATTCAGTTTAATGGCCAGGACAGTGTTCTTGCACTCCAAAATGAAGGAAATAGCATTCAACATTGTTTACATATAATCAGTATTTACTTCATAAACGAGTATGATATTTATTTTTATGTTTCTTACAAAAGACTGATAGTTTGGACAATGTTAACATAGATGTTGGTTTGCTACCCCTACATTATTTATTGCAATATAATTTTTTTGACTTTGCAACATAGAGACAATATAAAAGTGATCAAAGCTATCGATGTTTATTTGAAGTTAAGATACTGCATGACAATTACAAGGGATTTTCAAAAAATGGAAAATAAAATCATATCACTCACTTAATTAGGTGAAAATAAGAAAATGAGATTCTATTTCAGAAAGTTGGCAGCTAATTAAGTGGCATTGTGGCTACATCCAATGCACTTTTTGAAAAGTGTCTACAAGTTTGAGTAAGACTTTGTAAACAAAAGATTGATTTTCAAATTCCATCTGAACACATTTGTTTGTGCCTCATGCACTTCATGTTTTTCTCTTCATGACCAAATGCATTTCATCATGAAGAAAAGCATAATGAATTTACATGAGTCACTGATGTAAAATAGAAAGTTCCAGCTCATCCAGGTTTGTTGTACTGGTACATAGGAAACAGACAAAGATAAGGAAATAATATTTTAATGAAATAATTTAACCGATTTAAGATTATAACTATTCATTTGTTTCCAGGAAAAGAATCATTATAAGAACAAGAAGATTAATGGTTTATTGCTCCATTTATTTGTTTATTCTTATATAGAACTTTTGAATTGTAGATGATCTTCAGTGGTCCCTTCCAATCCAGACACAGAATTGTCTGGATTGGAAGGGACCACTGGAGATCATCTAGTCCAACATCACTCTGAAAGGAGGGACATCTGAGAGCAGATTGCACAGGATTAACTCCAAGTGGGTTTTGAATATCTCTAGAACAGAAGATTTCACAACCTTTATGGGCAGCCTATTCCAATGCTCTGTTATTCTCAAATTCTTCCTCTTGTTCAGGTCTAACTTCCCATGGTTTAACTTGTTGCTCGTTGTCCTGTCACCAAAGACTGTCTGACCCCGTAGTCTATATAATGTATCTAAAAGCACTGACATGATCCTCTCTCATTCATCTCTTCTCAAGGCTGAACAGACACAACTCTCAGCCATTTCTCTCCCCTAATTATTTTCATAGCCCTTAACTGAGCCCTCTCCAGTGGCTCCTTGTCTTTGCTGTACTGGGGAGCCCAAAACTGGACACAGCACTCCAGATGTGGCCTCTCGAGGACTAAACACAGAGGAAGAATCACCTTTCGACCTGCTGGCAATGCTCTTCCTAATGCAGCCCAGCCTACAAGAGCCCAAGGCTCCTCTGCTGGCCCATGGCTGATTTTTGTACTACCATGACTCCCAGGTCCTTCTGTCCAAAGCAGATTTCCTGAACTGATGAATGGAGTTATTCCTCCCCAGATGCAGGATTGCACACTTGCCTCTGTCAAATTCTTTAGGGTCTCCAGCCTGTCCAAGTCTCACTGAATAGCAGCACAGGCTCCCGGTGTGTCACCCACTCCACCAAGTTCCGAATCAACTGCAAACTGGCTGAAGGTGCACTCTGTCTGTCAATCCAGGTCTTTGACAAATTGAATGGGACTAGACCTGATGTTGACCCCTAAGTATCATTGGGTACAGGCCTCCAACATAAATATTGTTTGTTTCAGTTACTAAAACATGGTGGCATTTAAAAATCCACAGGAAAGCGTCGCCCCAAAATGGAAGAACAAGTAGGCTGAAGCACTACTCTCTGAACAACGGAGGCTTCATAAGAAGCATTACATAAATAAGTAAGTGAATAAATAAAGTAGATATAAATAAATAGGACGGGAAAGACTAATAACTACCCCACCATGTGCAAAGATTTTTATAGGTCATCCTTGGGGATGTGCAGGACATTGTCAGAGAATATAAAGGGGTATATTGTATGAAAAGTGACAACTAAAACAGACAGAACAATTGTGTGTATGAGCAAGAACAATATAGGCTAAATATTTCCTGATTCCTGCATCACAAGTTTAGTAGTGGCTATGGTAAAATACACTTATAACTTGTCAAAATCTCCTGGGTAAATTAATTGCTTTCAATGAAGTTTCTTTAGGGTATGTTTAGGGTTGGGTATTTTTTATTCTTAGTAATAAAAGTAATTTCAAAAAAAATCATTTTAAAAGTAACGATTCCCAAAAATGTCAATGCTAATTATTCTATTTTTGTTGTTTGTTGATGTTGTTATTTTCTCCTACAATTTCAATAGAGAATAATGAACTCTTCAATACCAACAAAACTAGGTAAATTGTTTTCTCGTGTGTGTGCTACATACCCAGTGATGGTATAAAATGGCATCTCATGTTCTTTATTTGCTGCTTTGAAATGTATTTATGTATTTTAAATCTTATTTTTATTGCTCTTTTTGCTAGCTTTACGCATTAATAAAGTTGCCATTTGACCTGCAAAGCTTCTCCAATCTTTGTCTTGATTACAGCAATTTGGGGATTTTATTGAAGTAATTTAGAGAAGTTGAGGCTATTATAACACAACTTAATATTTGCTTTAGACAGTTTATCTTTATTACTTTAAGAAACCAGTTATCTTTTTATTCCCTAAGGGAGACATAGGAAGATGGATAAACTATCAAATATAATTACGGAAAATGCTTTTGCCTCATGCAGTGCACAAAATACAGATGTTCCTATTATACAGATTTTTAAAAAAGAGTTTGATCAGAAAATTTAATACCCAGGGATATTTCTCTCTCTGTCTTCCTCTCTGCCTCTGTTTTTCCTTCCATCTCTTGGAAAACTTATGCAGAGCTGACAAGTATATCAAAATATGATGTTGTTTTTAAGTCCAGTTTGCCTAATTACTTTGCCTGAAGCTTCAGAGGGCTTGAAAGGTCATAGACCTTTTGCTAAGTCTATTCCCAGTAATGAGTTTCACCTTTTCACCTGGGAAATAAATGTGAGAATTAAAACCTGAAGTTAGTAAATACAATTTGATAGATTTCAGTGCATCCCTAAGACTCAGAGTACAAGCAGCCTAGATGGCGCTGAGACTGTTTATACCACCAGTCAGTTTAGGACATGGAGTATTAATACATCTGGAACGTTTATTCTGGCAATTTAATTTGGCATTTGTGTTTAAAGGGACCTCTTAATCATTTGCAAATATTTAAGCAGTGTCATGTAAAACCTCCAGATGGTAGTAGCAGTTGTATGTCTGATAAAAAATCATGACTGTCTTAACAAGAAAAAATCTGTAGCTGCAGTACTTCTAGTTGCAGTTTCCTTTGAAAACTCTTCCTAGATATAGAAACTTGCATTTTCTTTTGAAAAAAAAAACATACTCATAGTCTAAAAATTTCTATGCCTTTGACGATCTCCTTTGAAGCCAATATAGGAAAGGAAAAAAGTTTTTTCTCATGTTCTTTCATGAAGTATGATTTTTTGGTTTTTTGGGTTTTTTCCTACCTTCTCCTTTCCAAACCTAAAAGATCTTAGAGCAGCCAGTCTGCTATGCCAGAGCTGAAAAAAAAAACCAAAAAAAAACCAAAAAGAAACTTGGAGTCTTGACTGAAACCATCTGCCCTGTTCTGTGCAAAACAAAGTTATACCTGTGAACTAATGAGATCCTATTTTTGTATTTGATTTCTGTCACAGACAAGGGGATGTGCATAAAATGCTAAGAAGTTGCAATATATGAATTCAGGGTGCCTTTTTTTCTGAAGCATTGCTTTTAACTGTAGACATTTCTCCATACTTGACAGCAGCCTAATTCTCTTTCCATTAAAGTTAATCAGAGACTTCCATTTCAATGAACGAGCTGTGGAGCAAACTGTCTACTGGCCAAATTACATCTTCAATGAGGAGTTATCCTCTGTTACATAAATATTTTTTGTTTATTCCCCTCAAGTTTTCATAACCTGATTAATGTCAGTCATCCTGCAGAACAACAGCTACAGCCTGCAAACAAAAATCTTCTGCTACAGTGATGCACATCTATAGTCTGGAGGTCTAGATTACAATTACAGGTGACAGGAGCAATACAAGTAATTATCACATACCCATCATTACCTAGACCATGGAAAAGGCCATGTTTTAACCACAATTCAACTACACAAAATTTTGATATAAACTGTACTTGCCCAAGACCTCCAAAGTAGAATCCTTACAAAGTACTGAAGTGTTTTATGCATTTGGTATGTCTTACATGGGCAGTGTGGGAGACAGCTGCATTTTTCCTTCAATTTTATGATTACAGTAGTCAAGGAAGGTAAAAATTATTCATTTCCCTGCTTGGCTTCATCTAGAGGAGACCTTGGAATCTTCAGCATGCCTGGGGAAGGACCCAAATAGACTGTAGTTCATCTCTGCCATGGTGGCATCTTTACAAAGTGTCTATAGAGCATAACTCTGTATAGGCATCTCAGTCTGGGTTGATACAGGTAGGTCCCCACTCATGAAGCTTACCATGAATTTATGATAATGTGCAGTAGGGCAGGGATGGTGTCTAGGAGTCTGAACTAGGAAAAAATGTATGCATAGTGAAGGGCTTACTTTCAGAAATTCTACACATCTGTGTGAAAATCACAATAATATGCCACAATGTCCTGGTTTCATTTCAGAAACCTTTAAACCAGCGTTCTGTGGAAATATTTGCAATTCCCACCATTTTTATAAGAATTTTTAGTACAGGCATAAATTCAAAAGTGTAAAATGCAAAGGAATTGGAAATCATTTTGACAAACAAGAGACCGTGCACACTGAAGAGGGACAGAAACTCTAAGGCTTTTTTTCTCAAAATTAATGTAGAGATAAATAATGATTTAAAAGTTATTTATCTAGAGTTTTCTTATTATAGGATATGAGTTCAGAACTCTCAAACAGATGTCACATTCTGCATGTTGTTCTAAAAGGAGAAAGAAAGGTGAATATTCTTCCCAGAGTTTTTTTACAGTTTCTGGGCTTAGGGGTCTTTTTGTGTAGAGAAGTGGCATATATTTTATTTTCTTTAGAATAACATATTCTGATATAGATCATACTTAACAGCTTACTGTGGGTTCTAATTCTTCCTTTAAAGTTAATGAAACATCAATAAGTGCTTCAGTGAATATGTTATTTCTGTTGCCATCAAGGAAGGAATTTAACAGTCCCATTTCCTGGAAACATTTTCCCTCTCTATGATTTCATGTTGCCTTGGAGGTAAAAAATAATTAAATTATATTATCAGGTAAAATTGAAAAATGAAAAGTGCTAACAGTTATGTAAATAGAATAAACCACTATGCTGATCTTGGTTTATTTGCTTTAGCCCTCAGGAAGCCTATATCAACAATGAAAGCTTATTCCTTAACACTATTTCACAAAGGAAACTATGCCTTCAGACTATGTCTAGCCATCCACTGTGTTGTATAGCTTCTAGATCAGTAAAGGAAACAATTTAACATTCCAGTTTGAAAAAAAGGACAAAAGAATAAAATGCCACTTATCACGTATGCTAGGAGGGTTGGGCAGAAACTGCACAATGATAACAATGCTGTTTCAGAGATTTGTTCATTTTATGCAATGTCTGAATTAACGAGTAAATTTCCTCTTTGGAAAAATAAGGTTTTGAAATTGTATTTTACAACTCTGGCCACATTTTTCTTCTGAACCGTACTTGAAATAGAGAGGTCATTTTGATAATTCCAGTTATAAAGTATCAGAATATGGCAGGAAATCAGGGATTATTTCAAAATTACTATGCACTGGTTCATTCTATTTGGTGTATTGACCGCATGGCAGAATAGTTTAAACCAAAGTTTCCTAGACTAGGACACTCTGAATATTTGCAATGGGGATGCAAACCTACACACTGTAAATATATTCCATATTTAGTGCTTAAAATCTCCTACTGTCAATCTCATTCCTCTTCCCCACACTGAGCATCACCTGCCATCATAAATAGTTATTTCTAGAGCAAAGCATATGTGAATCTTAGCTTTTTACAATGTTGCTCTCTTAGAAGCATGAGCAATTTGCAGCACCAGTTAACAAAAATAGAGATGCAACTCAGAGAATAAGCAAGATACATTGATGCTCCATGCAGGTTTATGCATTTCAAGAGAATTATTTGTGCCCCAGGAAATAGTGGTGGAGACTATATATGGCTGACAATAAAAACCAAACCAAAACAATAGAAATCTGTCAATGCAACCAGATTCCTAACCCCTTCCAAAAAGCAGACAGCTCTTAAGTAAATCTGTATCTAACGGATTTATTTTGAGAATAAAGCAAGAAGTGAAAAAAAAACCTGTGGCAATACTGTCAGATTCCCCATCCTGGAAGGTTAGAAGTAACATTAGAGAAATTTAAAGAATAAATAAATGTTATACTTAATGGTTCTATCAAGTAGTATACAGCTCATTCTATCTCTACTGGCAACCTGTTGAATAGTTCTGCAATTCTGGAACCAGCAATCCAACTTCAATATTAAAATTTATTTTTGGGCAGAACACCCTAAACTGACCTATTGATATCTGTATCACTAACTCTTCTGTTTTTTAACAAGAAATTATTCATAGTTTTCAAGTTAGTTATAATTTCTGGCATGAGAAGTTAATAATCTCCTAAGAATAAGAATTGCTTTGAAAATACCTCTTTTCATTTTAAGTAAAAGTTTGAAGATTTCTCTGTGCACCTTTTTGCATCTAAAAATGGAAACCAAATATTTGGTTTCATTCAAATGAATGAAACAGAAAGAAAATAGAATAAATCCCTGGTAGTCTAACTATGATATATTACAAATTTTAAACTTTATTGATTTAGAATAGGTAGGAATGGGAAGTGTTTTAAACATATTTTGACATATGAAGCATCAGAAAATACATTTGTTTTCAAGACCACTGAATTTTTTTCAACTCTTTTCAATATTGCTAAGACTCATAAATTTCCTGAACAATTGAGGCAATTTTTTAAAATCCCATAAATTTGCCAAATATCTTTACAAACTTAAATTGAGTTTTTAAAGAACACATTATCAATCTAATCTGCTATTTTGTGAGCTAATTCAGACACTGGTTTTCTGACTAGATCAGCACTGAGATTGTGATGCTCTACATATAACAAGCCAAAGCAATTTTTTCATCAATTATTTAATTTAATTTAATAATAATTAAGCCTTTATTTTTAAAAAAAATAATTTCTGATTTTAATATGAATAATAACTTGTTATGTTAACTCAGTATTTGAAACAATCTTATATTAATTAAATATATTTTTAAATGGATAATTTATATTAAAAACCCCAACAAAACAAAGAAAAAAATCAAGTTAAAAATCTTTGGACCTGGATTCATTCAGCTGAAGTACTGTTACTTAACAAAGAACTGCATTGTTCTTCTTTCTGGAATATAAAATTTCAAAATCAAGGCAGACTTATTTTTGGGTGAGATCTTTTATTTTCCATTATAATTTTGTAGTTCTTCCATCTAAGATATAGAAGAAATAGAAGTTATCAAAACCTGCTTGAAATTATTTTTAGTTTAATTACTTTGTACCCCAAATGTTGGATTGACAGAAATGTGACTAGAAACAACAGATGAAATCAGTTTATAATAGAACTAATTTTGATACCTCAGATACAACTTATATTTATAACCACAAATGTATATAAAGTGTTAATGGATTAAAAACCATTCTAGCAAAAAAGTAAAAGAGCAGACATTCCTCAATATAAAATAAATTGAAAAGTTGAAATATGAAAAATTGCTTATGACTTAGGCATAATAATATGTTTACCTTTAATGCTGTCTAGAAAAGTTGAGAGAAGCAGTCAGAAAATCAACAGATTTCTTCTCATATGACCTGAATAATAGAATATGATTCTAAAGGAACATAATGACATTCTATCATGGAACAAAACTCATATTTTAATAAATTTTAATCATTATATTATTATAGAGACCTTGAACTTGAAGAAATCTAGGTAGGAACAATGCAGTGTAAAGTAAGATAAACTATAAAATTATTCCTATGCTTAAAGGACAAAAAAAACCAGCCCCCCCCCCAAAGAAACAAAAAAACCCCCCAAAAAAACCCCAAACCACAAAAAACCCCACCCCCACCAAAAAACCTTACCACCCCACACCCCACAAATCCATCTCAGGGTGGCAAAGGTTTCAAATGTAATATGACATATATGCAATTTTAAATGGCATCAGCCTCAGCCAATAATTCACATAGCATAGATAGGAGATCCGATAGAAATTCAACAACTTAAAATGAATAAGGCCAAAGAAAGAGAAAAGTAAAAGGGAATTGTATCTTCCAGATAATTTTGCAGTCTGGAATTACCAGAATAGAAGAGCTGCCAATGAAACAAAATGACTGTAATATGTCACTGGAAAAAGAAGAGAAAAGAAGAACATAAAATGTTCAAATTGGTCTTTAAAATTGATTTGTCTCTTTTTTCCCACTGATCTTTTGGCTCTGAAAGCCAGAGTGTGCACTTGGCATGTAAGAAATTATATCCAGGTGGCTTAATGAAAGGAACATCCATAATGATTTGAACCAAATTTTATACTTTTCTTTATTGACAGGAAGACTTTTTAGCAGCCCTTCAGTACCTAAAGGGGCAAACAGGAGAACTGCAAAATAACTTTTTCCAAGGATATGTAGAGATAAGATGAGGAGGGATGGTTTTAGCCTGAAAGAAGTTAGATTTAGATTAGATATTGGGAGAATTAGAGATTTAGATTTAGATTAGATTTAGATTAGATATTTAGATTTAGATTAGATATTGGGAGAAAATTCTTTCTTGTGAGTGTGCTGAGGCACTTGAAAGGATGGAAAAGTTACGGGTGCCCCATCCCTGGAAGTGTTCAGTGCCAGTCTGGACAGGGCTTGAAGCAATCTGATCTAACGGAAAGTGTCCTTGTATGGCAGTGGGATTGGAACTAGAAGAATTGTTTTGATGTCTTTGAAATGCATGACAGTTTGTAATTAAGAACTACGTTTATGTTCTGCTGTGTTGGGAACAAAAAAAATGCAACAGGTGCACAAGAGGTAAGAGGATCTAATTGGCTGAATTCTCTAGTTAACAAGAAGGAAGCTTCCTTCTCCAAACTGCCTATCTTCAGCTTTAAAAAGGCAAAGGACTCGAGAAGATAAACAATAACTACTTGAATGATCTCCACTAAGAATGTATACAAAGGTCAAGATGAGGGAGCAAAAGAACAACAGTATGTCCTAAAGAACAATTTGTATTTCATCTCAGAACAAAAGATATATTTTTATGTTTGTTTACAAAACAGCAGCAGAAAAAACCTTTTTGAACTGGAAAAACAACCTAAGTTTATTCTCAGAATCATTCTAGTGTGTCACTTCATAGAATGACACACAGAATAGAGTGGATCCAAAACGTTTTGTGTTCTGTGGTGGTGAAGGAATTGACAACTAAGGCCAACTGCCTGTGGCTGTGACTGTCAGAGGAGACTGTGCTCATTTAATGAGTTTCATATGAACATCTGAGTTCAGTATTTGGGCTTAAAGGAAGAGATGTTGCCACAGCTGCACTACTAGAGAATTTTTTTTTAATTTAGGTTAATAAATATGAAAGGCAAAAAAAGAGAAGAGTATATCAAATTGAGAATAAGGGATTAAAAAGCAAGGTTAAGTATCAATTAGCTCTCATTTCTACTGTGTGGCAAAAATTATTTAAAAATTTTAGTTAAAACATACGGGGAATTGTGGTTTTTTTTCCTTTGCCAGATGCGAGGAGCTATTTCTGACTTTGAGTAGCCGCTGAATGCAATATGTCATAGTTTCCATTACTCTGAGTAGAGACTAAGAAAAGGATCCAAAATCATTGGGAAAGAAAAAGACCTCAATAAGCCTCTTTGCTTTCATGTTTCTGTTTCTCCTCCCATTTTCCTTAAGTTACAAAAGAGGTATTACATCCTGACTGCTCCAATTTTTCTCAGATGTTTGGATTAAAAAGGAGGCAAAAAACCAAAATAAACCATTTTCAAGAGGGAAAGGCAGCCAAATACTCAGTTCCCTGATATTTCTCAATACTAAAGACAATTTTAGGAATTATTTTCATTATCCATGATTTTTACGTACATAAGGTATCTATAAATTTATTCTAAAGACCTTTGGAGCTCAAGAGAAAAGGGCATAAAGCTCAGACTTGTGTCTCTTAATCTTTGTGACATTACCTTTAAAACCTGTAAACCCTTCATGCAAAACTGCCACAGGTCAAAGCTGGAATTCTAACTTGGTGAAATATTAGAATCTGGCCATATTCCATACAGAATATATTTTACTCCCTAAAACACAATCACAGCATAAACAGTGTCGCAAGGTCAGGTTTGCTGATGGAGCTTGTCCCTTCTGCTCTGTTTAGTGTTGCGCATGCATGAGCAAACACACATCCTGCTCATTCATGGGGATGTCTTTACCCGAGCTCAGAAAGATAACAAATACACCACATCTGCATCATCACTAGATCAAACTGTCCATGACACATCTGCCTGTGTCATTTGTTCTTGCCTGCTCTTTGGCAATGATGAGAGAGCCACTAAATACACTCTTCTTTATGAAGACTGTTCCCTGAACTACTTGAGAAATGCTCTAGCTATCACAGCTATTCCAAGAACAAAGTGTGCAATTTCATAGGGCTTGATGGTTTTTCAAAAAGAACCGTCTACATATTAAAGTAAGGTTCCTTGAGCTTTTGAAACTATAAAGATTTTATTCTTCCCTTGGCATTATGTGGAAGCTGCTCCATGCTGTTTGGTTGATGCTGTGTTTCTCAAGGATACTACCTGACATAAATCTAACTTTTACAAAAGGCAGACAATCCAGAGTTTTCTGAAAAACAATAGCTATATGAGTACTACTTTGCTTTTTGTGTCAGAAGCAGCTTTGTTTGGGGTTTTGTTTGTTTTTTGTGGTTTAGGTTTTTGGAATTTTTTTAAGGAAGTAATTACCTTCTGAGAAATATTCACATTTTGTGCTGGTTAGTAACAAAAAATATAAATATTTCTTAATCCTGGAATTTTTGAGGTTTGTATATGGCCTGCCATCTGAAAAATTCCTTTAGCAAACAGACTTCTTTATCAAACAGGGAGCCTGGCCACCATGACATAAATAGACTCATTATTCACTTCTAATTCATTGCAGTAAACACCAGAGAAACAACTTCTAAGTATCTCATTTATGGCTATTTATAGCTCTGTGTGCAGCTTTTCCTTTCTTATTTATTTTTCTTCAAAGCAATCTTCTTTACCCTGTTCCAAATCTTTTTGAACTCACAGGCACGTCTGTTTTGTTGGCACTGCAATTTTATTGCAATGTCCTTTAAAAATGCATGTAAAATGATTCACTTTTCTAAGGCTATTGAATCATTAAGCTTATATTGCTAGCCATCATCCTGTTTGCCTGTGAGATAAGAAGAACACAAGAACTATTTTTTCATACAAAAATTGGAAAATATTCATTCTATAATTGAATAGAGTTGCTAATTATCATCAGTATATTTACTTACTGAATCCCTTAGGAAATGCAAACATTTTTAAATAAAATTGTAAAAGTCCAAATAAATTTTAATGGACAAGAGATATATGTGTTATTCTTACTGAACAAAAAGGAAGGCATATTTCATCATAATGATGGTGACTCATTTAAATGTTTCAATTATATGAATATTGTTCAGTCAGTTCTTAGATACTTGAATTAAATCCAATTGCATGTTATGTGTACAGGGATATGGGCATAGAGAGCCATGGAGAAAAAAAAAGGATGAGACAGAAAACAATACCAAACAGCTGCAAAGATAAGCACAGATTTAAGGCAGTTTGTGTTGCTGGAAACATTCAACAATTCTATAAAGTAGAACTTAATTTATCAGATTAAATAATGAGTATCACATCATTAACAATCACTTGTGAGCAGTTTCTTTGGAGTGATTATCAAGCATTACATAAGGACTATGTGGCCAAAGGCAAGAAAGAGTCCAATTCATCAAAACAGCAATCACATGCAATAAGGATAAGGCCACATTACTTTCCTGCAATTTTATGTCTTGTTCACGACACATACATACATAAATTCTGTGTTTCTCCCTGTGCAGCACATAAATGAGATCCACAAAGCAGAGATCTTGCAGAACTGCTTAAAACAGAGCACTGATTCATAATCAAAAGACATTTATCATTTGAATATTTTTAGATGTCCTTTAAGCGTGAGGATATATCTCACCAGTGATTGAATACTGGACTGGGACTATCCGCATGGCTAGCACTGATAGCAGCAGTACTGGCTCAGGCACAGCAAGCTAAAACACTCTGCAGAACAGGACCTATGGGAGGCCAAGTTGGAAGCAAATCATCAAAGAATATTCAAAACAGATATTTAGAATAATATGGTTAGCAGTAGGAAGTGCCACTAGCAGGTTGCCTAAGGGGGCTGCAGTATCTCCACCCCTGAAGACATCCAGATATCCAGGCCCTCCAATAGCCTGCATTCTACTCACTCTTTTGATCATGGAGATGTATTAGACGATCTCCAGAGCTCTCCAGAGCTCTCTTCTGATATAAATCACTCTAAGATTTTCTAACTTAATTTTTACTGTGTATCGGTGACATTGTGGGGTGTTTACAGTTAGCCAATAGAGAGTTCAATGGATTAAGACTTTTTCTTCCTCCTGGTACCATAAGAAGGCCTATGGAAGCAGATACTGTGCTGAAGAAGAAGGGTCATCTCTTTCAAAATTAAAGATAAACTTCAACATGCATACCTACACAAGATCATTAGTCCTCATGAAGAATGTTCTAAACAACACCTTTTGGTTAAAATAGATGCAAAGAAAGGAAAAGAGCAGCTCTGAGTGCAATATATGGAAGAACTAAAGGCATTTTATGCCCAGAAACTTTTCATAGTATTCATTATTTTCAGAGGTATGTCTTAACAATGGGTCATTTAAGCATATAGATAATTTATCTCCAGAAGGAGAATATATTAAATTGATTTTCTTTTTTTATCAAGAGATAATAATCCAAATTTTTGCCATGCCCTAAAAAATTAATCATCAAACATCAATATATATGGAACCACATGTATAAGTATATTTAGTTGGGAAGGATAATTCTTTTTCTTCTTATCCTCTTTTATGATTAAAAATAAAGAATTAATATCAATTATTATTGCTAATGGACTTTTTTATTGACTATGAATACAAGAAAATATTTACATTTTGAACAGAATTTTAAAGAGGCTTTCAGTTAGAAAAAAACATTTGAATTAGAAAATCATAGGAAAATGGAGCACTCACAGTACAAAAAACTGGTAGAAGAACGAACAAAATGAACAAATAACTGTCAGATGAATGAACAAAACTTTCTGTCAGATACTGATTTTTGTCATAGCTTTGACTGAAGATTTTCAGCCATCCCTGCTGACAACTCACTGCTGATTACTGCTGTCCTTGTAGATTTTCAAAGAAAATAAATTAAGTAGAAAGAGGATATCTCTGCTTCTGGAAAAAAAATCACATATGTACTACAGATACTGCTTTTGATGTTGCTTTGTCAGTTACTGTGGGACATAGGAAATAATGAGGGTTGTATGTGTATGAGTGTGTGTTGCTATAACATAGTGATTGTCTCCACAGTTTATGATTAATCACATTCATTAAAATTCCAAATCATGACCTGCAATTGGATCACAAAATATTTCAGCAAGTGTGTTCAGCAAAAAGCTTTATAAATTAAGAAACACAAAATCATTTGTTCTGTATTGCAGTAGGATTCCAGAAAAGACATAATGACTTACTCTTATTCAGGGACAGAAAGATATAAACACAAAGGACAAGGACAAAAATACTTAAACTGCTGACTGATAAACTGATCATCTAGGTAACTATGCCCAAATTGCTAGCACATTTTGTTAAAAAAAAACCAACAAAAAAACACCTGCTCTAGCAAAAAAACCTGTCATTTGTGTGCTGCACCAAAACCTCTGCTTAGGCCCTTGAGTTCACTACCTGGCCTTCTCTCCATACGTAAACAAGAGCAACCTTGAGGTGTGATGTTCTCTGCTCATTGTTTGTGACTGCATGTCAAAAAGAAGAAGAAAATGCTTTGTTTACTAAGGCAGGGACAGAGAACAATGACAGTCACACAGAAATAATATCCCTGTTCTCCCAGAAGGATGTTAACAGTTATTATATTGCACCACAAGTATGTGTCATCACTAACCCAGCAATTCATTTACTCTTCTCTCAAAAATGAATGTACTGTAGCAGGAAATTTATAATGAGAATTTGAGGGGAAAGTAAATCAATCTTATCTTCAGCCAGCAAGAAATAATACACACTAACAGGGGCAGACAGGACTTGTCCAACACTGCGGCTCGCTAAAGAGGAAGGTATTGATTTGTATTTGCTTTTTTCTATTAACAGTAAAGTGTCTACAGCACTTTCACACATCATAGGATAAGGCTTAAGGGTGTCAAAAAGCAATATAGAAAGCTCAAAATATTTTTTTGCTTTGATTTGTGGAAGCTATGATGATTTTGAATGCTTATTTAAAGTTTTTTTTTCTGCATCACCATCTTCCTTCAAACTAAGAGAACTTTTCTTCTATCATTGACCTTCTAATAATCTCTTCTCAACAGATCAGTTTTCACTATGTAACTATTCCCATTCATTCTTGCTGCTTTGTGATACCAGAATATACTGAAGATATTACACATAACTTTTACTTTATACAACCAATTATATGTTTGATGTCCTTGTGCTTTCAGGTATTGGCTTCCATTTGTCAAACAAAATATAAAAAATACCAGTAAGTTTGACTATAAAAGGGTTCTTATAGCAACACATTTTAGTACAAATTTTTAGGATATCATAAAATACCAGGTTTATTTAATGTGTTATATTTGTCAATTATACAGTCTCACTTATTATTATAAGTGAGGATAAATGTAACATTACTCTTCTGAAATGTGATTGGCCATGGACATCTACTGTCTTGCTAAATAAAAAATCCTTGCATTATTCCTAATAAACTCTTACATGCCATCATGAACATTTTTTATGTATACCTCAACTTTTATATTAAGATGAAAACTATTTAGTAGGTATTGCATGCTGAATTACATGCTATGGTCATGGAGTAAGGAAACCATTAAGTAGATTTTCAAAATTCACCAATATACTTTACATTGTGAAAGATGAAAGAAGATGTCTCCAAAGAAATACTGCAGCTCAAACACTAATAGGCAAGGTGACGTTTTGACTAATAAGTAAATAGAAAAATGCATCTTTTAGTAAGCAACTTCTGAACAACAAAAAAGCTTTTGTTAATTAACAGATTAGCTATGGGATAGTCATGTCTGTGTTTATATATTAACATCTCAAACTTTTTGAGAACTATATATTCTAGTGGAATTGATATTCAAACATCTCTAATAGAATAAAGAACAAATAAAATAAAGAAATACAGAGGGTACTAGTTCATATCTTCAGCCACAGAATCAACTATAAGGAGCTGTGCATATATCTGAGAAATATAAAAATGCAATACTTTTAAATTAAAATTTTATTCTTTGGCTTAATCAATGTAAAAAATTTAGTTTTATTTTCTTTATTTCCCTGGCATCTGAAAGACATTGATGGACATTTTAGATATTAGATTGTTCTGTCAAGCTTTCTGGTGGCCAGGTTGCCTCATTTTCCTAAAAATTCAGAAGGTTGACAAGCATGTCAAGGGATTTAAGGGAAAACCACTTGTGCACCAAATGAATGCTGGATGTCATACTATAAGGCACTGAAAATAACATTGCAAAATTATGTTTAAAAGCTGAATCCTACCCTAGGTGATTAACTTAATGTGAGATTAATTCTCCTTTAAGCTGCGGCAAAATTCAAACTCCCCATGCCTCCTAGCGTTATTTTAGTAGTGTGAAGTGTTTTACTTGGTCTCTAGCAGCCATTCCAGAGAGTTAATATGCCTCTTGTCTTGTGTCACAATTGGTAGATTGTGCAGATGTCTGTCTTATAATATCACTCTGGCCTGTTTCATCTGAGTCTAGTTGCCTACATTAAGATAACTGAATCCAAACCTTGCTCGTCTAGGCTGACAGCTAAGTCAGACATATTCTTCCAGGTGTGCCAAGTCATAATAGACTCCTACCTCTGGTCAAGTGAATTGAACTTCTCTGTATCTTCTGCTCATTCTTTCTTTTTACTCTCAGGAAACTGCAGCATTGTTCTCATGGGTTTCACAAGCTAATACCATTCCTAACACCTTCTATGACGTAGTAAATGAAAGTCAAGTCTCTGTTTGTAAATAGAAAGCTAGTACATGGGGAGTGAGGGTGGGTTTTCTACACCCATATGAACAGAAACAAAGCAGAAAATTGGAATTGTTGGTCATGTATCCCATTAGCACGATTTACTCCAGCAAATGTTTATTCCACTATCCCAAAGGAAATATTTTTATTGATGTCTGTAGAAAACACAAGTGAGTTGCATACGGAGCATTTCAGGAATATTTTTCAGACTCACATTGAAATCACACTCCAAGTATTCCAAGTCAAGAAGACTTCAGATATATATGAATGAAATTTGAAATTTTCAGGTAATGAGACTAGCATAATTCAATTCAACTGATCTGATCTTTGCACCTGAATCTTGAAAACCCTAGTAATGTATAAATGCTGTAGATCTCAGTGGTATAAGGCACAGGAGTCAGAACTTTAGATTCCTGTTTTGACTGACTCACATTTTCTCCTAAGTGGGAAAGAAACTGAAAATGTATTATCCTTCATTATAATTGTATCCTCTGACCCTGAGAACACCTCGGCAAATGTATGCATAGTCCCTTGTGCTGTCTCATAGAAGACATAAAAATTAGGCTAAAAAGAAGTCTTTACTTGTTTATACAATTTCCAGCTATAATAAAATAGATTTTATTAACTTTTTGTGAGCTGTGAGGTATCCATTCCAGTATATTCTGCAGGCTCAGAAGTTGTGTGTTCTTCAGATCAGGAATGCTTGTCTTTGATTTGTCTGCATTTCTGAAAAGGTGACTGGCAAGAGACATTTTGATCTTGAATTTTGATAAAGTGAGCTGGTCTTATGTTTGACTGATACCTCACTTAGAAGCACTAGGGTAAGTCACAGTTCTTTCAGCCTGAGCTAGTATTGCTACAGCTGCTGCTGCTGGAACTTCTTTAGTGTTCCATTAAATCTATAAAAGACAGGCTTGCTCTAGAGTAACACCTACACACACATACACAAAACTGAACTAAAACAAAAAAAAAACCCCACCCATCTGACTGATTGTGATGGTGTAATTGGATTTTATCGGGGGGAATCCATTTTATATGATTAATTCTCATTTAAAATTTATGTGTTTGATGCTATTTTAGTATGTCTGTTGTAAACAATTCATCTTATAAGGTTGTGATGTTAGCTGTCTAAGCACTTTATAAGGCAGGGAACCATTATTCTTCCCATTTTACAGATTTGTAGACTGCAGCAAAGATTGGTGCACTGACTTGCCTTGTGGGGGGTCAGTTCTCTCAATATTGCAGCGGTAATCCATTTTGAAGCATTGGTGAATTTCTGTGTTGGACTTGCCTGCGGCCATTAGATGTGAAAATGGTCCACTAATAGAGTTTTTATCAGCTTGAGACAGCCAAAGTGCTCCCTCTGCCAGTGTTCTGGAAGCAATTTAGGAGGTAACTCTTCATGACTGTGACAGGCAAAGGTAAATCCCATGTGGGAGTTCTGTTTTTCTTACTTTCCACAGCAGTACAAATACAAGTAATCAAAGGAAGGTTAGGAAAACTGAATGATGGTTCAGAAAGTGTCTTGCAGTAGCCCTCATGATTTGATGTGTCACTAACAGGTCATATACCCATTAAATTCCTGTTGTAAAACTCTAAACGTGTTGGGGAAAATCTGTCACATCAAATCTAAAAAACATGGGTTTTCATGGCTGTTTGGTACTTTCTCTGAATGCTAACTTGGTATTTTAATGCTATCCCATGCCATTACAGTGCCAGAATTGAATCCTGAGCACTGCACCCCCTAGAACAATTACACCTATTCATGAAGGTCAGCAAAATCGTACAATGACTAATATGAACCATGTTCTCTTGTGCTTTATGTTTGGGAACACATAGAGTGACTGTAGCGTTTTTGTAGCAATATTAAACTAAACGAACTAGTAATGTTTACCATCATGAGCAAAGATAAAACTTGGGATCCAAATACTTTCAAAGAAATGGAAACATTTGTCATCCAATCCAAAATGTAAGGCATAAATCACATGGTACAACATTAGCTGAGATCTGGCTCCTTTTAAAATAAAAAATTGTGAATTGAATAAAAAATTGTGAGGCTAACCATCTTCCTGGACTTTTGGCCAAAAATGGGGAAAGAGTTTCTGAAGAGAATTGTGATACAACCAGTAATCTATTTTGTCATTTCAGTTAAGCAGGACTCAATTCTTCATTCTTTTTCAGCCCCTGGACTACATAACTGATCCTCAAAATACTATGTTAGACTAATCTAAATAGGGATTCCTTCAGGGTGCTTGAACAACTGTGAAATATTTAATTCATTGATCATAAACCATGTTGTTTTAAATAATACAGTAGATAATTCTAGAATATCACTTAGAAAATATACTATTTCTGATATACAGTGACTTGCGTTTGTCTCCTGAGCTTAGAATGTCAATTTGTTTGCAGTTTCCACCACTTCTGCACTTTGTCATTAGGAAATATAATAGACAGTGCCAATTTCACTAATCAGAACATCAATGTCTGTCTGATTTGATGTAAAATGTTAATGAAGATATCTGTGGGTCTGGTTATAATTTTAAATTAAGTTGGCCTCAATGAAGAAATTGGTCCTAGTTGCAGTAGTTTAAGGCAGGGCAAAATTTGCTCAAGAGAAATGAAAACCACCTATTGCTTTAAAACAGCTGTTCGTTGTTGAGATTTCTCCCTGGGATCCAGTGACAGGATCAATAGGAATGTCCCAAAATTCTGTCAGGGAAGGTTCAAACCAGACATTAGAAAGCAATTCTTTACCATGAGGTTGATCAAATACTAGAACAGGCATCCAAAAGAGGTATTTGAGGATCCTTGTTGGTTTCTCCAAAAATATAAAATATTCTATTCTATTCTAGTCCAGTCCATTCTGCTTGAGTCAACATTTTTTCCTTTGTTTATTAGTTGAATCCAGTTCCACAAGTCCTTTCAAATAATCATACAATATAAATTTTCAAAGCAATAATAATTACAAGTCAAGTTACAGGTGTGATATTTCAATGTGGAAAAATAAATTGGAACAAGAAAACTGAAGACAATTTTTTACAAAATAAACTTTTGCACAAATATTTATTTGCTGTAGATATAACAATATTATAAAATGTAATGCTGCAGACTTTCAGTAGTCTGTTTGATGTGCACAACTTATTCTCTTTTTCTATGTTATTATTTCCTTTTTCATATCACTGAGTAATAAAAAGTAAGCAACAAAAACACTGATTTTTGGGTTTTTTTAATCTGTATAAGATCTTCACCTACTTTAACTCAATGGCATTTGCAATTGCAAGTGCTGAGTTGAATACAATGAGATTTTAAGCTTTTTCCAGAAACCAGATTTAACAAATGTGCGGTATGGAGTTAGATTAAAAGGTTGTGTTCTTATTTGCCCTGTTAAAATTAAAAAAAAAATAAAATAAAATGGGCCCACATTTTATTTCCTCTTATACTCACTTAAACATAGAATAACTTTGGAGTATCAAGAATAAAGCTTGCCAGTGCAAGCCATACAATCCTCACCTCCAGACCTTATTATTTCAACTGATTATGTCTGGGAATGAATCCAAGCAGTGCCGAAAAAGAAGTTTTGAAATTCATCAACCCATCTTTTTAGTGACACATAGGTCTCTGAATACATCACCCCACATTATAGTTTATCTTAATATTCAGAGTCTTCCATAGCAAAGGACCAAGCTTTTCTTTTCAGAAATCATGACCTCCCTTGACAGCTGTTATAATTGAAAGAAACCATAAAGTTTTCTGTCAAGAAGAAAAGACTCGAAAGCATAGGAGATAGAACTTTTGCAAGAGCTGCACAGACATTGAGGAGCTCTTTTTTACATGTGCTATGAGCGTGTGAAATGAGCTCAGATTTAACAGCTTTCAGATTTAAATGCGAAATCCATTTCTTTCACTTATCTTTCTCTAAATATTTTTTTCCCGTAGTGTTTTTTCCTGACCTATCTTAGTTTTCTTGGCATCAAAGTGAGAGGCTAGAATGCAAACAAGTACCCAGACAGGCTCTTGGAACAGTCGTTCATCTTTTTCTCATCTCATCCACAGCCTTTGAGATTTTCTTAGCATAAGAATACAGAAAGTTCGTGGCATTTTTTCCCCTTCTCTCCTGTCTTTAGTGCAAAATTTCATAGAGATGTCCAAGATGATTTTTCAAATTATCTATCTGTTCTAGTCACAGATCCATGAATCACATGGGTTCTAGTAGGCTCAGGATGGCTGGACACAAATCTACCCTGATCTGGAGTCAGTATGACTCTGTTCACATGAAATGGCTGCTGAAGACTGTAGAGCAGGACCTATTAGTTTTCGTACAGAACCACGTAACTAAGATTTCTGGTTGTCTCATCTGCTGCTGTCCTGACCCGAGTAGTTTATGTGTTTGATAATTCATTCTTCTTTATCCCAAGTTTGGTGTTGGAGGTTAGTTATTGGTTGTCATGTGCAACTTCTTTTTGATCTTGCTGAACAGTTAGTATATTTAACCACTGGAAAAATTAAAAAGGGGTACCACATCTCTTCACAATAATTTCATTCCAACCCTACATTCCTTTCAGTCTTACAGGCCTGTCCACTTCTGTTTGTATTCTTTTCCATATAGCTCAATTCCAGCTACATTCCTCTAACTTAAGAAAAAACAGAATTAAATAACACAGCTAAGATTTTTTTTCTGCTTTTGCAAGAAAAATGTTATTATATAGGGTATTAACATTTCATTTTTCAAGTCCAGGATATTCATATATTGACCGTAAGCTCTTCGAAACCTGGATCATCAAGTAATCTGTGTTCATACAATGCTTCTCTCAGAGTAGTTCTTTTCTTGTTTAGGCTTTGGGTACTGCAATAACAAATACGATCAATAGTAATAATAATAATAAATACAGATCATCACAGCTCACTTTCAACATACATCAACACAAGATGAAATTTAATGGTCCCAAATATATCACAGGCTTGACAGAATGATCCTATTAATCCTAAAGTCTTAACCTCTATGAATCTTTGAAGATAATTATCTATCTCTTCTAAATTTAGTTTCTTGAAATAGCTTCAAGACAACAGATGGGGAGATTAGATACAGATACCGAGTAAAATTGACAACTGTGTGTAAAGAACATGGGCTTAAGAACATGCTATAAAATATTGATAAAATTCTGAAGAAAAACAAAACAACAAAACAAACCCAAAAATTATGAAGACCAATATACTATGTCTACTTGTATTTTTAAATAATGCATGTGCAAGAAGACGTGTATAACACTCACTATGTTGTTGAATCCTAAAGTAAACAAGTATTTCAGGATTCAATTTTAAAAGAGACTTCTATAACTCCTACTTTTTGAAACAGACAGAAACTCAAGTTAGTTGCTAGTTTTATTCTGGTAATAACCTTAAAATAATAGAACTAGGTGTATACCATTCAATGCATGTAGCAGAAGGTGAAATTAAGGTTTACTTTAGTGCTGCCTAAATAGTAGTTGCCTGTCTACCTTGTCGACTTTGTTCACAGTAAATGATGATGTTAATGAAATAATCCCAGCAGAATCAAACAAATGGAGAAGAGCAAACATAATACATTTATTTAATGGGATGGAAGAGTGATCAGTGCAATCACACAATTTGTAATCTGTTGTCAGTGGTTTCAAAATATTCAGCAAATGCTTTAAAAGTTAACTAAAGGCACAAATAGGATTAACAAATAGGTGTGAAATTTAGATAGTGATAGACTAATTTGATAACAGTTTTCAGAAGGAGGACTATTGATTTTCTAGGCAACCGGAATGTAAATTGGCTTAATTTAGCTGTACTTAACAAAGTATTTCATACGGTTCCATTGGAAAATCTATTATCCAAATGGGGCACAGGGGTATACAATAACTGACTTTTAAAGCGAGGAAATGAACAGTGCTGAAAGAGAAAACATAATTGTACAAGGAAGTTACTGGTGCAATTTTTCAGGGACAGGTTTTAAGATTAGTCTTATTTTGTAATATTCATTTTTTGATGTGAAAAATACATTTTTAGAGTAAAATTTCATACTGATTCAAAGACAAGAGGCTTCTGTTCATCTGGGGCAGGAATAACTGCAAAGGAAACAAATTCTTTATTGCAAAATCCATTCCCCTAGATAAATTGAGAAAAAATTGTTCAGTCATAGAGTCTCAGATTTCTTTTTCTTTATATAGGTGACATGAGTTGAATAGAGTTCCAGGACAGAGCCAGTGTAGAAAGCTATTACTTTTGGAGGAATATATGCACCAAGGAATGGTAGATATGAGCTCAGGCTTGCTGGAGAGCTGGGTTCTCAGGAATTCCAGCTGAAAGTCAGATGAAGTGCATCTGGAGCAATCAGAGAGCCTGTCTCAAGATGTCACATCACAGTTTAGGTCATATCTGCCAGTCTCATGTTTTGCCCAAGATAACCAATAGTATTTGACTCCATCTCTCTACTACATGATGTTCATATCTCAAGTAGTATCTCAAGAGGGATGTGCATATACTTTAGATTAATAAAAAGGGAGAACAACAAATAAGTAATGGTGATAGAATATATTCTGTCTTCTATATACAAGCAGTATAAAAAAATAAACTCATATAATGTTTCTTTTTTTCCCTGGAATTTGAGAATATTTTCTCCTGCAGCAACATGGCTTGTGAAAAAAAAAAAA
>VZDJ01006585.1:9443019-9488475 GCA_008694505.1 Cyanoderma ruficeps | reverse complement strand
CCAAAAAAAACCAACCTTCTTGGATCTTGTGCCTTTCAGATGAAAACTCCAGTTCAACAGATATAGATGATACCCATATAAAAAATTTTATCTCCATACAAAATAACACCACTGCCAAAATCTTCCTCCTCAGTCTTGTATAAAGAATTCATTTAAATGCTGCCCATGCTAGACATATATAGAGTATATGTTCAGTTTTGGGTATTTTATCTTATACTCACATTTCAAATTATTTTCTATTTAATTTCTTTTTAGTTTAATAATTATTGAAAGTCATCTCAATAGTGGGTTTTTTACAAAGTGATGTATTTCTCTTTCTTTCTCCTTTAATTTTTGACAAAAAACCTCCACTCTGCAGTTCCATCAGAATAGTTATTATTCTTGCTGCTATTAATCTGTTGTTTTGAGTTTGAGGAGTTTAGAGTTCCTTCCTAATTTTCACTGGTTTGGTTTTTCCTGCAGCATTATAAAGTATCACCATACTTTATTTCTTACATTCATTATCTCTCTGGGGTTAATACACAAAATCTATTTATCTCTAATAATATGAGAGAGAAATTGATTATTTTCTATCATAAACAGTATTTACTGCAAGCAGAAAATTATAAATCAACTCTGCACAGTTTAAATTTGGTCTGACAGGGAGTAAATAGAGCTATATTTTGTGTCCTGATTTGGCCAGGCTTAGTGTCAGGCTTATTTTTGTTTGTCTTTTAGAGATCAGGAAAAGAAAATTAGAGAACTCATCTTATAAAAATATTCCTGGCTTTGCTGACACCACTGCATTTGATTAGTGTTGGCTTTGTCTACCTAAGGGATCTTCAACAATCATTTCACAGGTAGGTCAAGATTCAGGTTAATTGCTATTCTTGGATAATTCATAGCTTAGTTTGAATTAGTTGACAAAATGGATGCTACCTAAAAACTCTTCATCATCACAAGAAGCCTCTTCATAAGGCACAGTTTTTACATAGAATGCAGGGATCTTTTCCCATGTTGTTGTCTACCCATCCCCAGAATAAAATCCACCGAAGCCCATGGGAGCAAGTATTCACCAACAAGAGTGTAAAGTTCCTTATTTATCTCAACTGATGAAAATGCAGTATTAAAAAACAAGTATGAGCTCATATAATTAAGAAGGGAGGTAGAAAGGAACGAAACTGGAATAAAAAAGGATTTTTATGGGCAGTAAATTTACAAAGGTTTTGTGGATTTGGAATTGGCCCCACAGATAGTGGGCTAAGATAAAATTTCAGAACTGCTGCAAATCCTCTTTTCTTCAGATCAGAACTCATTGCTCATTCAGTGAAGGGAAATTATCTTTTTATTTACTTTTTTTGCCACTTAAAAAATTCTCTGCAAAGCTCCAGGAAGGCTACAGGGAGACATAGGAGTATTTTCCAAATCTCTCTCCTAAATCCTTTATTAATTCAGGAAACACCAGCACAACTTGGGAAGAGCAGAGTAGATGGAGGCAACAGGGGCTGCCCCAGGCATCAGATATGTCCGTGGGGATGGGTACAGGCCAAGGCTGGGCTGAGACATGGCCCCAGGTGAGTCAGACTTGCAGGGACTGCAGCCAGGCAGGGCAGAGCTGTGGGGAGCTGCACAGGCCCTGCTGCAGTTTCACTGGTCCAGAAAGCTGAAAGGGGCCCTGGGCCATGGGCAGGGTTAGGGGAGCCATGGAAAAAAAAATCTGCGTCTTCAATGGAGGAATCCTATCAAAGAATAAATATGCATGAGAGGTAGACCGAATGACCTTCTGTATGTGGTTATTTTCTTCCAGAAAAGAACCAGAACCAGTAGGAAACTAGTTGGATAGAGCTGGATTGATTAAGTTCCATTTTATCAATTTATAGGATATATGAATGAACTGATTTCAAAGGCAAACCACCACTATTAATTTTAAATACTGATTTTGGTTGTTTTAACTTCAAAGAAATGAGGTGTTTCATATTGATTGTAGGATGTAACATGGAATTTATTGCTGCCATCACTATTGTTATGAGAAATGCTGCTGCTAATGGTTTCTATGCCACTTTTAAAAATATAAAGAAAAAAGTGCAAGTAAAAAAAATTTGCTTTGCAAGCTGAAGCAGCAGAGATTATTCTAGCTTCTCTGTTTTATGGAACCTTAATCATATCCTATTCATCTTAAAATGTTAACATATCTTTAAAAGGGTACATTACTTTCACAAGGACTCTGTGCGTAGATGTGAAAACAATCCATGTCACCAGGGAGGCAAGGATTGTGTACCCAGGCAGGATACACAGTTTTGGGAAAGGTTGGCAGCAAAAATGCCCTCTTTTAATTGCTTTTAATGACTTTTAAACTGTCTTAAGCTATTTACCAAACTATAACCTCAGTGATTTCAGTATCTATCTGAAGATATTCCAGGAACTTTGATAGAGTTAATTTGCTTAAAAAGTGTCTGAAGCAAATATGGCATCTAAAATTACCAGTTTACTGCCTCTTTCTATACAAATAATTAGTAAAAGCACGGTTGCATCTCGGACTCCTCCCAATCAGATTAGCATTTTTTGCAATGAAAGCCTCCAGGCAAAATCCTGAATTCACATTTTAAAAGCAATAGAAATTTGCTGACTTCATGAAATGGTGAAAAGACCATAAAGTTTCATGAATTTTTCAGTTCAAGTTAATGCTTATTCCAATCCTATGACTGTGTATATATTCCAAGGCCAAGCTGAAGTCTTCCAAATGGCCATAGAAAGTCAATAACTGAAGCATTTTGTGTCCCTCCATTTTTCGGTAGGAAGTTTTCTTCCGCGCCTGAGTGCATGTGAGCGTGGTTCGAATGTTCACGCAGATTAAGCAATGGGCAAACAGAAGCAACCACGGCTCAAACACTTCCTCTTTTCCCTTTCCAAATTTTTGCACAATGGAAAGCCAGCTTTTGCACAATGGAAAGCCAGTTCTGAAAAGAGCTGGGCAACAGATACATGGGGGAAGATCAATTACAGAATCACATAATCATCTAGGTTGGAAAAGACCTTTGAGATCATCAAGTCCAACCTATGACTGAACACCACAGTCAATCAGACCATGGCACCAAGTGCCACATCTGATCTTCACTTAAACACCTCCAGGGACGGCAACTTCGCCACCTCCCTGGGCAGCCCATTCCAATATCTAACCATTCTTTCTGCAAACACATTCTTCCGGATGTCCAGCCTCAACCTGCCCTGGTTCAGCTTAAGACTGCATCCTCTTGACGTATCGCTGGTTGCCTGGGAGAAGAGACCGATCCCCACCTGGCTGCAGCCTCCTTTCAGGCAGCTGCAGAGAGTGGAAAAGTTTCTCCTGAGCCTATGGAGCGCTGATACCTGATGTCCTCAAACAGTGAATACAATGGAGGGCTCTGAGGCAATGCCCTGTGGACATTGGCAATTATGCCACATACATATTCTCACCTTTACCTTAAAGTGAAGCAGAAGCTGTTCACATGACAATATCCTTTTCCTCAGCATTAGAATTGATGGACAGAATTGTTTTCTGTTAGGAAAGTCTTATAAGAGATGCCAAAAACAACGTATCTGCAAACCTCTCCATGGGTGGTCTCTGCACAGCATGATTTGCATCACTAGGAGGTCCATCTAATGCTTCAAAACCTAGGGCTCTCGGAAAGGTAAGAGGCATAAGATTAAACTATCTAATCTGTCATAAACTATCCTCTCTTTATTTCTCCTCACAGCTGCAATATATGGTGTTTTAAGCAGTACCTTAACAAGTCTGAGTGCCCTTCTCTCCAGGATTACAATAAGCACTAATACTAATTCATTAAATTGCTTTTTGAGATGATGGAAACTGGTGGCACTCACAAAATATAGAGCAAAATTGAGAGATTTTACTGCATGGCAATGGATTAATGATGCAGATGGCAGGAAGACCTCTTGTCTTAGTGACAGCAAGCAGAAACAAGCAGAGAATCACCAAAAACTGCACCAAAAGCAGCTGGATAGCAAAACTGGTTTGAGCCAATGTGACCCCCTATAATTTCAAAGCTGGGATGAGCAGATTTATTATAGTTTAGAGGGTAGCCACTGCATAACCCCACTGATCTTTCTGCAGAGCTCGCAGAGAACATGAGGGCAAAATGAAGCCCTTTTAGATTTTGCTTGACAGATTTTGCCTCCCACCATAAAAAACAGATATTAGATGTCATTAAGTGAGTTCACTACTGACCTTCTTGATAGTTCATTCAAATGAATTAAAGTCTAAAGTGTTCAAATAAGTTTGAATATTTTTCATAATAATGGGAAGTTACTATTTTTTCTTTAGCCTCATTTATATGGAAAAACTAAACTAGAATCTAAAACTTTGTTTAACTTTCTATGAATTCTTGCTTATAAAATCTCTTCACCTTGTCACAGCAAGAATTCTCACAAACACAGCACAACTCACTTATAATTTGAGTATTGAAATTTATGTCAGAAAGAAACAAAAAGAAATACAGAATAACAGTATGAATTGCCAGTATAGTAAGTCATAAGATGTATATTAGGTAAACATCATTTGACATTCCAAAATTTAAAGATAAGTTTGAGAAATATGGGTACACTGTCTGACTGGCACAACGTTAATTTATTTCATAGTGGCCCATATAGTGGCGTGTTTTGGATTTGTGCCTAAAGCCATTGGCAGCACATTGTTGAACAATGCTTGCACAGCATCAAGGCTTTCTTTTTTCCCCACTCTGTTCCCTGAACAAATAGTCTGAGCATAAGCAAGAAGTTGGGACAGCTGACCCAAACTGGTAAAAGGGATACTCAATACCCTACAACGTCATGCTCAGCAAATAAGAGTAGATGAAGAAAGTGTGGGTACATGGGGGAGGGGTGTTGTCTTCCAAGGTGGCTGTTGCTCAGAGATTGGGTGAGGATTTGTCAGCTTAGGGCAGAGAGTGTGCAATGGCACACTTAGCTGCTTGCCTGGCAAAAGCAGTATGGAGGGCTGAATTCTAGAATTTGGGAAATTGGATCTTGGGTTTAGTAAGACTGATGGTAGTCTGATTTTAACAGATTTTGGAAAACTGAGAATGTGCCAACTGATGGTCCCATAGGTTCATCTTGAAAAAGTACTTTGACCATTGACTTGTATTTTCTGAGGTGGTTTTGGCTATTAATAACCATTTCATTTACAAGACATTATTTTCTTCTAAAGTCCATGAATGCTGCATAGTAATATACTTGTGAAAAGCATCATTTGTAGGGCTTTGTTTTGTACAGAATTACAGAATATTCTGAATTGAAAGGAGTCCACAAGGATCATCAAGTCCAACTCTTAAAGTGAATGGCCTTTACAGGGATCAAACCCATGACTTTGGCATTATTAGCACCATGATTTAAAAAACCTTGTTGTTGGATATCCCCAAAATAAAAAAAGAAAAAACAGCTGTGGAAAATGGACAAGTAATTCTAGCCTTGAGAAGAGTAGCAAAGAGGAGGAGTAGCTCAGAACAACTGTAACTCATGAAAACAGTCAATATGCAAAGAGGTTAATGAAATGCAATCCTAGCAAATGCTCACTACTTAATAAAAGCAAAGGTTATATATAGCACAGTACAGTTGACTCAAATTAATCAAATCAAGCAAGTGCTTCCTAAAGAAAATTAATAGCATCTGTAATCTCTTCAAAAATGTAACAGAGGTGCATGCACACATTGTGATAAGTTCTCAAAGCATCAAACCTTCTGTCCATATAATGCCTTGATGGGCTTTGATGATTTCTGTTGCAAAGTAAATAGTAAAAAAATCTGAAACTGTTTAATATTCCTTTCCAGACAATAAGTATTTGTATTTCCATTTTGCATAATGTTTCATCTTCCTTGTTCCCTGTTCTATCTGAATTGCAGTACTCAGACATATGAGACTAGAAAAACATTATGCAGGAAAGGTAACTACTGAGTTATTTTAGGGACAGATGACTATCTGAAAAAGATAGGAAGGCAGAAGAATACCAAATGCATTCATTCGGAAGACACAGGTAAAGGAACTGAGGAAAGGTAAGAAAAACTCATCCATGGAAGGTCAGATTTTATGGAGGAGGAAGTAAATTTAAAAAGGAATAAAAGGTTTGGAGTTGACATTGAAAGGTAATATAGGCAAAGGACATACTGTGGGACTGTCTCCCCTTATGAAAGGTCTTATGTTTATTAAAATTAGTATATTTAGGCATAGCTTTCAACTGATGTACCTAAAAGTCTATAAAATATTGCTTTCTATATTTCTGGAGGTTTTTAAAACATACTTGATCATTTTCAGCAGTAGTTAACAGTTCTTTCTGAACTGAATTACATTATACTACTGATAATCAGATAAGGCAGGCAACAATAAATAAACCATATCATGAAAGTGTTTTTGAGAATCCTTACTGGCACTGTGTTATTGACATGTTAGTGTTTACCCTGGTGATGGAAGGAAATTTGAGGTTAGTTTCTTTTCTGATGATGCAGTGATCATGTAATGACTTTTCTACTGGTGATGACAGATTTTTCTTTGTGTGCCAGCATTGATTTGTGGTGTTCTTTTTTCTCTTTAATGAAACAAGAAAAAGTTAAAAATTTATTAAAAAAAAAAAAACCTCCAAAAACCCAGCAACAACAAAAACACCCCCCAAAATCAGGAGCCAAATAGTAGAAACCTGCATATTAATAGGCATGACAGATGGAGCAATTTCTCCTAGGTAATCAGCTCTAATAGGCATGGACGTACTGAGAAATGAAAAAGCAGGCAGTATGACTACCTCATGGGCATGGTAGTAGAAAAATTGACTACAGCTCCACTATTAAATAAAGGATTTACAAGGTAGGAGAGGTGCCAGCCAGGCCAGGGTGCAAAGTAATCTGCAACAGCGTGTCTGACAAGAGTGATGCTCCATGTGAGAGAGAAAAAAGAAGCATGGTCTATAATAAGATCTTGAAATAATTTTCTGTGATTTCTCCTGTGGTTTATTATTCCTGCCCACATATGCCTTTGAAGTCTAGTTTTATCTTTTTAATGAGTGAGGGGGTTAAAGAATTGCCTGAGTGTTTTGGCTGTGTAGGTATTGAGTACCTCACCTCAAAGCACCCATGCAAAGGGCAGGAGTACAATGGAGCAATCATATTCATGTGTGTTTTTTTCCTCATATTTAGAAAACAATAAGTCTTAATGAAGAGGGGGAAGGAAATCGATGTCTTCATCACGAGTGGAGTAGAGAAATATTGGTGGTTGAATGCCTGAAGATCTGAATAGGTTAAACACAGAGACTCTAAATATGGGAATTACTTATTTAAAATGTAGAGCCTGTATTGATATATGCATAAAGAGTAGGATCAGGTATATGCAACAGTATCAATATGAACATAATTAAATTCACCTTTCTTACAAACTTTTTTTACTGTGTACTATAACAGAAGATTTTGATTCATAGCCTTCCTTACCTCCCCATCTGACTCTCCTCAGGATCCAGCTGCCCTTTCTGTTCTCCCTACTACAGAAAGTATGCCTTTATTTATCCAGTGTGGGGGTATGAATAGCTTGTGAATCTTTACTTATTTACATCTCAACTCAGAAAGAGACAGCCAGGATGGATGTCCCTTGGTTCTCTCTGGAGTTCCCATTTTAAAAAAAAGTGTAAGCCTTATGCAGGTTGCTAAATAAAGTGTGTGAAAACTCATTAGAGCTACTCCAAAAAATGCAGGTGATAGTTGTGCAGCTAATTAGTCAACAGTTTGGAGTTTTCAGTCCTTTCACCTCTGAAGAAAAGGTAAAGTAAGAGTTCACTTGTGTTTCCAGTTAGAAAAAGGACTGCATTAGCTGTATGCTATCAACACCCCAGGTACGGCTGAGAGACACTTTACCACAAGGAAAAGAAAAATTCTGAGTATAAAAAAGTTCAGATATTTATATCTGTATCTACATTTTAATAAATCTAACTGCTCTCGGTAAATAAAGACTACCAAAATTATAAAGAATAATAGTCTAAGCACTGAGCTTCAGGGCAATCTGAAGCAGCTGCATCTTTTTAATATAACAAATCTTGCTCAGTATGGCTTTACTAGCACAGGTGGTACTGTACATTATTCTTCCTAGAAAAGAGTTATGATATTTCATTACACCCATTGTTCAGAGCTACAGCATTCTTCTTTCCAAAGGAGGCAGCTGAGATGAGGTCTGTAACATGAACTGGGAGGGTGTTTGCTGGTACCTGGAAGATGACTAACAGTAATTCAATGCAACATGCAACATTTGCAAAAGTGAGAATAATAAAATCAGTGAGTCAAACAAATGAGCCATATGTTGAGTTATCTATCACCCAGAAGGTGTACTAGGAAAAGGGTGCTGATCATCTCACTGGGCATTTTCTGAATAGACTTAGTATCAATTTAAGGCTGGGATTTTTATATGTGATGATAGCTGATGGCTAGCTTACACAATCATTTTGAGATTTTTTTTATTATTATTTCTTATAACTTATATGGTGGAACAAGCATTTCTCACCAATATATTAGTTATTAGCAAAGTAAGGAAATTTGAAGGAAATAAGGTTTTACTTTAATGTTCAAGAGTTCAGTTTGTATGAAGAGAAATGCAGTCTTGTTTTATACAGCATACATCTATATTATTTATATATATATATAAATGTTTCTGGTTTTGTCAAATCTAAACAGTTTGAACTGGCTGTAACAATTCTGCTTAGATAAAGTGGCAATTTTTCTTTTTTGTTTTTTCCTCTGTCCATCTGTGATATTATTTTCTCTGAAAAAAAAAATTAAGGTTTTTTCCTTCTTTTAGAAATGCAAAGGTTTTTTATGAATAAGAAAACCTCAAATAAACTCAAACATTTTTTTGCACAAAGTCAACAGCTTTCCTGCTCATAATGATTCTGCATAATAATCTACCAGAAATTCATTCACATTAGCTGAAAATATTATTCCTTGTTATATATCAAAGGTATTTGTCAGAATTTATTACTATGAAGCTGGAAACACTAAAAATTGAAAACGCTCAAATTTCAAGCATCTTTGTTTCAATAGGTTCTTCTGGATTCACAAATTCCAGCAAAAGAAAGATTTGCTTTCTTTTAAAATGAATAATTAAACTGCTTATATCTTGATTGCCTGTTGATTTTTTTTCACTTAGACAAAAGCTACATATAAAGCTTATAAACCTCTTTCTTTGTAAATACTGCTCTAAACACCTTTTCCATTGTGCTCTGCAGCCAAGAGTTTAAGACCCAGCTATGAACTGGCCCAGCAGTATAACCTGGTATTTGACTTCTGAAAAAGTTCTTAGTTTAGAGATCTGTGAGAAAAGAAGACAGAAAAATAAGAGATAAAATTATAGCCAGAGGTAGCTCTATTGAGATGAGATAATTAGTGGCTCAAGCAGCCAAGGAGAAAAGCACTAGCACAAAAAATTATAAATTATTAAAACATAACTGGTACAGATAGTTGAGTAGTTAGGAATCACCAGGGCTTCAAATTGAGATTATCAGGGTCACCAGTGATGACAGGGCAGGTGACACTGGGCAACTCAGAGCTACCTCACTGAAACCTTTTCAAGAAGTGATTAGAGGTTGCTTTGAGCCTTCTGGCTGACGGCTATGAGGCCAGCAGAAACTCTTACCATGCCTTAAGAGTACTGGTGAGGAGACTAATGCTTAGCCTAATAGCTCATTAAATCATCATATCTTAACTATGTTCTGTGCATACTGAACTGGTAAATAATTGCTTCTTACTGTTGAAGCGTAGAATATATCTCATGCAGAATTTTTTTGCACTGTACAAATGATGACTCGATAAACTGATCCTAAAGAGAGGTAGCGGGATTCAGTGAAAAATAATCCCACACCATGTTTTCCTCATTGAGAACTGCATAAGGAAATCAGCAAATCAAAATATGTCTAAATATGGGTAGTAGAGAAAGTATCAGAGGTTTGGTCTACTGTGGAACAATTTTGTACATTCTAAAACCTGCTTTCTACATACAGTTTTGAGTCTTCTTTCTTAGCTACTTTACAGAGGAAAGATAAAAATAGGAGAGGTTGATGCAAAAGGCAATTTAAATCTCTTGCATGTTTTCTCCCCATCTACATCATTCCCTGGGGTTTCTAAAAGCTACTGTTTTAGCAGAAATGCTGGCAGCCAGAAGCAATATGAACATTAGCTTTCTTACTACAACTAGCTGACTAGTAAAGAGAACAAAAATGGAACTTGAGAAATGCTTCTTGAGATTCCAGACCAAATTTCAGCTCAGCCACATTCTTTACCTTTTCATGTTTATTTTCCATGAATGTTTGAGTAGCTGAGATCAATTTTATCAGACAGGCAGAAAAGGAAAATTTCATAGGAAAGATTATCAATGAATTTTGATAGGATTGCAACATTTGTAATTCATGTCCAGTTTATTGGTTACTGTTCTGAAAACCCATGAAGTGACCCACAAAGTGAGGTTTTCTGCTGTACTCTGAGACTGTATGTATAATACTTCTCTGTGTAAGGACGAGGCAGATATAACCCCAATTTAAGTTCAGTATTCTACACAGCCAAAAAGCAAACAGTAATGAAGGAGCAAAAAGCACCAGCCTCCAGAAGTCAACATTTCCTCCTCCCTACACACTTATATTGGTTAAAATTTGTGTGGAATGTAGGGATACATTCTGGAGACTTGCAGCTACCTCTCCATTCACAATTCTTACTTTTTGTCTATCATTTAATTTAGAAGTATAAATTATAAAAGCTTCAAGAGCTATAGCCAGAGTTATTTGCAGGCCATCAAACACCTAAGAAGAGAGAGAGTGTACATGGAGTACTTGTAGTCATTGCCTCTGTTTATAGAGAATTTCTTGTAAGACAAAGCTCACTTCTGAGTCTTCCATGTTGATCATGAAATAAACACACAGAATAGAAAAGGAAGAGCAGGATAAGAGTCTTGTCCCTTCTTGATATTTTTGTGCCCTTTCTTGTATGCAATAATTTCATTTACGGAGCTAATTCCATTAATTTTGTTTGGCAATAAAATTCAAGGATATAACCACAATGTGACCATTGCAATGCAATGTCACAATCTTTCAGATTTAATATATAAGTGTGGTATCACCTAACCTATTCTGCCACCTAGATTTATTCTGCAGAAGCTTGTGGTCTGCCCCAAATTTCCAAACTGTTCATGGAAAAAATATTTCCCATGGAGGTACTCCCATCTATCAGAGAGCGTGGCCGCACCCCAACACCCCAAGTGCTTCTTAGGAGGTACTTGCTGACATTAATCTCTCACTGGAGAAGTCAAGTGGCACAGCATTAAAGAGAAGCACTGAAAGAGGATTTGCTCTTTTGCTGTTTTGTTTGGGGTTTGGTTGTTTGTGTACTGGTGACCAACACAGATGTAATACTTGCAAGAGGCATTGTGGGGATTCATATAATGGAGGAAAAACTCAGTAATGTGATAGACTGCAGGTCCACTGATCACCAACAATTTTTTTCTGTTTTCTGGGTTGTAGATAAAGTTTGAAATGATTCTTCCAAATTTTCTCCCTTCGAACATAGTGGTAGCATTTTCTCAGAAGATGCAGTAAGGATTGGGCAGAACAAGAATTTACCTTGGATCTCATTTCCCAAATGCATTATTCTCAGCAGCCAGCCCTTCTGGTACAGCTGACAGCAGCATCAAAGCCTCTATTTTAGTTCTTAGCTTAAAAAAGGATGATAACAACAAAGTTTGATGGCCTCAGGCTCTTATATATGGATATTACCTATCCATAAACCCCTGCCAAGGCTTTAGACCTTTATTCCCTGCCCTCACACAGATAAAAGTGCAAAAAGAATCTTACTTTCGTCATTGTACTTGGCTCAACTTAGATAAGTTTTTGTGTATATGGATTTATCTGTATCTGTCCTTTGATTTCATCTCACAGGTTTCTCTGCTTAAGATCTAATAGCTCCTTCCCAGCTGATATACAGTGCATAGAAAATATTTTTGAGAAGCCAAAAATGAATAAATTAGTACATTCTTCTGCTTAGAATAGTCTCTTGGCTATTAGTTCCCACAGTGACATATGGAAACCATGAAAGTGTCTGACACTATTAAACTTGTGAGCTAAGAAAAGAAAAAACATACTTTTAGATAACTGAATTATTCCTTCACACAACAGGGTTTGACTTTTCTTTCCTTACCTAGGCCATTGTCACCCTCATATATTAGTAACCTAAGAAAACACTGTTCACTGAATGCCAGTCCCTGCCACGTTAATCAATCAGTACTCTCTTCATTTCAAATTTCTACTGAGACTAAAAAGGGCATCTTTCAGCTTTCCAAATAATTTAAAACCATTCCATGTTCATCTACATCAATTCAACAGAGGAAATCAACTTGTAAAATAATGCCAGGTGACATTGTTACAAAATCCCTGAAACAGGTAACATTTCCTAAGCCTGACTACAGAAATATTGGGCAGTGTCATCCTATGACAAACTCTCTTCTGATTTCACAAGTCCCAGCCTTTTAGTCCATGCACTTTAGACTTTCAGTAAGCAACAGCCAACACAGATTATGCAAGAGCAAATCATGCCAAACCAGATTAATTCTTTCCAGGATAATATAACAGGCCTTACAGACAAAAAGGAAACAATATATTAGAGTTTTATATTTAGCTTCAGTAATGTTTTTTTACAATTTTTTAGTGTCAACATCATAGGCACGCAAAAGAAAATTGTTTAAATGTATTTATGATAAGTGGATTGCAAAACCAATTGGCAATATGCAGTCAGAGAATATTAATGGTTTGCTGTCCAAGTGGAAGAATCCATCAAATTAAATTCTTATGGAGCTGTCCCAGGACAGCTGTTTTTCAGTATTTGACTTGATGACCTTAAGTCGTGAATATGACTACTGGTTTTTCATGTTGATATCAAAATAGGATAAACTTCAAGTACATTAGAGCACAGAAATAGCATTCAGGTGTGTCGTAGTGCAAATTTTCATTATCCCCATGTTCCCCCCACCCCAGATTAATGGTTTATCCCAGAGGCTGTTTCCTCCTTCTAGGTTGTCAGTTTCACCTAATCCTGCCCTTTTTTCTTGTGTTTTATGTCAATCTTTCCCTTGGGCCGACCCCTGCTTAAACTCCTCCTTGGAATTCTACTACAACACTATGCCCCATTGGTCCATGTGATCTGTCCTCCTCCCACTCTTTTCCCATAGGTTCCTGAAGTATGAAACTCCTCCTTGTTCTCCTCCTCTATCCTCATGCTGTTAGTTAAGGATTGGTACCTGCTCCTTGGACCTCCCCAGTTTATAAGCTGTTGCACAGCGTGTTTGGTGTCTTTCTGTCCCTGAACCTTCGGAAGAATGAACCCTTTTGGATTACAAACAGAAGATCTCCCTCTCATTCTTTATTCTCAACCTGTACTGCCCTGAAGATCCTAGTGCTGTAGAGTAAGAGGCTCTAAGCCGCGTCTCATCGTCTGTCAGGGAGACATGTTCTGCTCACAGCATAGTGCTGTGGTGGCTGAGCTAGCTATAGACTGCCACTGCATCACAGGGGGATTTTTAGCTACTGTAAGAATGAAGAAGAGGGTGAAATTTTGCATGACTATAGGTTTCATGAAGTACGCTAAGTTTAGGCAGAAATAACTGCTATCAACAGCAGCCAAGCCTCTAACTAAATGCAGAAGTAGAGGTGAGGATACAGTAAATCATAAATAGTCTCAAGTCTTCATTGTCACTGGTAAAATATTGTGGCAAGATAATAAAACTCTAGTTTTCAGTGTGTCTGGAAAGGTTTGTGAAAGTATTTAGGAATTGACCAACAGAGGTGTTGGTGTATTACTTCTTTGAAGCAGAAAGATTGAATAAGCAGCTATTTTAGGTCTTTCACAGTTTTAAACCTCCATGAAACTAATTTTAATGCACTTCAGCTTGTCTGTGTAAGAGGGAGACAGACCCTGCTGCTGTGAATCTCTGCTCTGCTCTGTTTCTGTGATATGGTTGACTTTATGGGTACAACTAAATTACATCATTTCAGGATCTTGTCCCAAAGATGGAAAACTTGTTGATTAAAAAAAATATATCTATTTCTAAAAGTGAATCCAATTTCATACAGAGGCAAATGCCACAGAGCCAAGGGAAAGAAAGCAAACCCAAAGCATAAATTTAACTGGCATCTTATGAAACACTAAATAAATAACCCATCTTGTCCTTAATAATAATATAAAATTAACTTCATATGATCTGAATATGCATAAGTGTTGAAGCACATTTCATTTAAGGGGAATAAATTTATGAATTTATCAGCTCATTTTAACTTTATATATTTTTTATTCATATGTGGCTTTGCCAAATAAATTATAAACTATGACTGATACTCCATCTTTGACTAGCTGAAGATACAATTCTTTTCTTCAGAAAAAATACCAAAGCTTTTAAAGCACACATTTCCGCCACCTTTCCAATTGCTTGTTTCTAACTTCAGATGATTTACAAATATTTTCCATAAGAATGAAAAAGCAAGTATTTTTAGTGAGGATAATTTTTAGTCCCATTAAGTTGTATTTGAATGTACTTTCCTTTAAGAAGTCATGGACCAAATGAGCTTTTAGTATCCTAATAGCATTGCATTGCAACACAATTTCCCAGCCTACTGATCCAGTTCTAGAAATGTTATGAACACAGAGCCTTCAATCCACAATTAGCATCAAGCAAAACAAAAAAGCATCAAGCGAAGTTAGTGATATTTTATAACCAGAAACACTATTCTGTAAATAATTACTGTATTCAATTAGTGAGGAAGTTGTATGTTTGTGTATCTGCTGAAGTAATTTATTGTAATTTTAAAACATAGGCTTTATGGTTCTTTATTTTCAACATTTTATCAACTTTTAATATTTTTTTTAAGAAAATCTGCTTAAAAAGGTATAAAAAATAGAATTTGCTACAAGACTGAGGGACTGCAATTTAGGCACCTACGTGTAAAGTGTCTGCCAAGTCAGTCCCATAGTTAAGTAAAAGTTTTCCATACAATTGTGGGGCCAAGGAAGATACTGGGATGTCTTGGTTTAGAAAGACAGGTATCTGCCAGGGAAACTGGGGTTCCCCTTAGAATAGAAGATGTAAACTCCTCACCCCTCGCCAAATTCTAATTTTGCAATTAACAGCCCTCAGGCAAAGATTTGGGAGTAGGAATAACAGCTTTTTACTAAGAATATAAGAATACAAATGTGGTAGAAAAGAAAAAAAAACACCCCACCAAATCAGCAAACAAACAAACAACAATTTTGGAAAGCCTTGACAGGGTCAAAGCTACAACCTTGTTAGTCAGGGTGTTGAAAGCAGTCCAAAAGTGAGTTCTCCTGGAATGGCAGGTACAGCTCCGCTGTGGCAGAAATGATCCAGTAGCAGAAAAAAAAAGGGTCCTGAGGGTGAGAAGGGTCCAGCCTTCCTCCGGTAATCGGATGAAGCAAGACCCTGTCCTGGTTTAAAGTTCCAGCTTTATCCAGGTAAGAATGGCTGGCTCCTCCCACTGGGTGGAGCATCTCACAGTAGGTATGATAGAATGTGGGTATGTGTTGGGAAGGGGAAACAGCTTGGGGAGAGTGTTAATGGCCCATTATGAAGAAAGATAAGAACAATGCTCTACCTGATATTAACTGTTGGGCCATTATCAAAAGGCGCTCGCCCCCAACTGTTTTTCAGCAGATGAAATTGAATAGACTCTTTAAACCAGGACATGGGACTTGATTCAATTGTCTAAGATAAATATCTAATGCTGACTGGGATGCACCCAACATCCAAGACTGATACATATTAAATAAAAGAAAAGGGAAAATTCTTTTCCTGAAATGGAACCTAGCGATTCAATGGATACCCATGTGTCCTACCCCCAGGCAAATACGCACTTCCACTCAAGCTAGTATCATCTGCTCACTAACAGAGGGAGCACTTGATCTCCAGGATAGGACAAGAGGTAATGGTCTAACACCACTCCTCTGCAATAAGCATGAACATATTCTACCAGATCAGGTTGCTCACTGGCCCATCCAACCTGACCTTGAATATTTGAATGGAGCATCTATCACCTCTCTGGGCAACTATTCTCATGTTTCACCAGTGTCACTATAAGAACCTTCTTTATTTCTAATCTAAATTTACCGTCCTGCAGTGTAAAACCACTACCTCTTGTATTTACATAACAAGACTGTTGCAACAGCCCTCTTGTTAGAGGGTAGAAAGGAGCCAAGACACAGACTTCTGGTATATTACAGCATGAAACAGGTCCTGATTTATTCCTCTTTACAGCTTAGACATCCTGACTGCAACTATTCACTGACTGACTGCGGCAAGCTCTGTCTGTAGGTTTCCCTTGCAGCCTCTGACTGCTGGTTATTTTCTGCTAAACTATAACTGCAGGTATTAGTTTGCAGACTCTGAATGCAGGTTTTTACCCAGCTAGACTGTGACTGCAGGTTCTGACAACAGGCTCTAACTGCAGACCCAGAATGATCTCATAGCAGTGATTCCCAAAAGAATAATCTCTTCCTCATTCTCGGTTCCTCATCCTTTATGACTTCCTCCACCTACCCCTCCTTTTATCACACTTACCTTTATTGGATATAGCTAGGACTCATCAGAGGCAAGGCTGTATTGGGTAATTAACACAGCTGTTACTTCTCAGGGACAAGGTCACCTGTATTCCCTTCTCCTACAAGGACCTGCTAGAAAGTTTTCCCCATCTTTCTTATAGGCCCTCTTCAAGGGCCTATGAAAGGCCACAACAGAGTTGAGTATCTCAGCCTTCTCATCCACTGTTACCAGCTTGTGGGTCCTGTTTATGGGAGGGAAGCTTTGTTTGACCTTCATAGAGGTAATGATTATAACAACATAAAGCCTTATTTCCCTTACATAATTTCATTGTGAACTCACGGTGCAGTCTTGTAAAAAAATGGTGGAAATGAGGTCTCCCTCAAGAAGAGGGGAAAATAAAACGTTGGGAAAAGATGTTTGCAGGTAAATAAGTCTCTTTCTTTGGATACAGAGCATTCAGGATTCACTGAATGATTGCACTTGCTCTTGATTGAGCAGGAGAGCAAAGTGGGAGTCTCTGGGCACATTACAAGATGCACTTGTTCCGCTGGCTTCTCTTGGCAGCAGGAGGTTGATTTGAGAGTGTAAAAAATACTGACCATGAATATTCATTTACTTTATAAATCAGCTTGCTTGACTATACTTATGTCTGAGTTCATGTCTCAGAAGCATTTTAATAAATAAGTTTACTTAAAAGAAGTTTTTTTTAAACTGTGAATTGTTCTTGACTGTTTCAGGAATGATCTAGAAACTGAGCTGCAGATCTGTAATCTTAACCTTCGAGCAGAACACTAATCAAGAAATCTACCATACATCTGATATATTGAAGGAAAACTTTTTGAATGCTAAATACTTGTCAACAACAAGATCAAGAAAGTGATTCATGAAAATAAATATTTTACAATAAATAGATGTTTTAAAGATGTTTTAAAATTTGCTGTTATATAGAGACATAGTAGAGAAATCACTGTGAGTTGCTAGAAAGCAAAGAAACAAATTATAACAAGACAAATATTAAGGTTTTGTGTAATTTTATACCTACTCTTTAAAGTCATCTTACTGCAAATAGGATTAGTTCAATGTAGAGATCTAGTAAATGGTGAATTTGACATGAATTTTTCTAATTAATACTGGAGATCTAAAAAACAAGATGGGGGGTAGCATTTAGATTTTGGGTAGTTCATTGAATGTAGGAAAATAGTTTTGCTCTTACTAGGTACAAAATCTTTTATAAAACCTGTACATTTTTTAAAATAATAATGTGAACCGAAGTTATTTGGAAAACCTAGAATCTAGAGAGTTTCTTTTCCTGTATTATAACTCCACAAGGTCTAAGTCAATTGAATAAAAAGCTTTATGCAAATCTTCAGCTTGTGTATCGAGAGTCAGCTTGTTTACTTTTACAAAATATTGACAGCATAGAACAGACGGGAAGACAGAATATTGACTATACATCTGTGGTCCATAGTATTTTAATAACATTTCTGTACCTGTATTTTTATTGTAACTAAAATTGTTGAAGCAGAAAGGGGAAAAAATGAAAAACCAAAGAAATGAAACTTCTCAAATACAGGAAATTACATGAAACTGGATTTTATTATACTGCTAAATTAACTTTGAAGAGGTATTGTTTTAATTATTGTACAGAGAAACAGAAATTATCCCAGAAGATATGACTGAGTAGAGACTTGCAGCGATAATGTGTGTTACATCTCCTTTAGGCTCAAATATTCAGAAAAGGGAAAGAGGTAAAGGTTTCTACCTCTTAATAATGCAAAAAATATATTAAAATAAAAATATATTAAATTAATTATTTGTGTTGTTTGCAGTGTGTGATCACATCTGGGCTTTTTCAGGAAAAGAGATATTCTCAAAAACAAAGTTACCATGGAATCATAAAATCAAAGACAAATAATTATTACTTGGAGAAGAACCCAAATTTGTATTTTTCACTGAAGTAACACACATGTAAGAGTTTAATAGATGATCTTCCTTTAAAAATCTTTATATTTTAAAGTATCAGCGAGGAAGCAAATATCTAACAATTTTAATGTCTTTTATTTTTCTCATTAAGAAGAAATTTACTGGGCATAATAGGAGCTATATAATTTATATCAGTCTCTCTACTAAGCATCAAAAGTACAGGCATGGGCTGTTCTACAAGGGGGGGAAAAAAGAGCAGAGAACTGATTTAATCTGCTTGGGGTCCAGTTTTTCTAGGCACAAATTTTGTGTTGAACTCCTGCAGAATTCCCTTGCCAGACCATATCATCCAGGTATTATAAACTGGAAAAGATACTGGCTCATTACTCACTTCAGAAAATGCTCAGTTTATGTGGAAATTAATCATCCACTTAACAAAATTCACAGAACTGCTGAGACTTGTAAAATCATTTATCAGTTTTTTTGTAAATACAGTCTACTTTTGATTCATTTGTCTTTGTATGATCCTCCAGAAAGAAATCTGCCCCTCTCTAATAGCTCATGCTTAAACCCAAGCTCAAGCCAAATCATGCATATAATGTTTTACATTATGAAAAACAATCCAATTACCACAAAAGTGGGATGGGGGATGACAGTGTAAATTACTGGTAAATGCCAGTAATTAATTAGCTTGCAGGCATGGTTTCAGTAAACTAACAGTAACTGAAGATGTTTGTCTCTGCTCTGGAGAAACTTAACTGCTCCTTTATCAAAAAGGTTAAATCTTTCTGTATATGTGCACTTTTTCTGTAATTTTTCAACTTTTTTGAGAATCAATTACCTAAACTCTGTCAATCACATCACTGCTGTGTTAGATGCAGAACCTGTCAACTACACTCTATTTCTTTGCAGATCTCTTCTTATCTTTAATCAAAATTTGCTACACGTGTACCTAAATTCTGTACCTGTAAATACATAAAATAAAATTTTTTGGAAACTTTTCATCCATTTCTATAACTGTCATCAACAGGATGCCAGCAGACCTAACAGAATTTCAATGAACTTATATTTTACCTTTCTATCACTTAACATCTGTACAAAATTGATGTGAGATTAAATTGCCCATACTACACAGATGAAAAAAGTTTTGTATTACTTTTGCACTAAATATAAATTGAATTCTCTCTTAAGTTTTTTTTTTCGTTTTTTTCAGTGTGTAACTTAGAAAAGCATTTCAAGGAAAACTGTGCAATGAAGCAGAAGAAAGATAAATTTGAGTGATGCTAAAAGCTGCATGTAGAATAGAACTTTATTTATAGCATTTTCTACCACTGAAATTCTTCTAATAACTATTCAGCTGCCTGAATCAAATTGCTCTGTGTTTGCAACCCTTTTTTTTTTTTTTTTCACATCCTGAGATCATCACTAACTGCCACCTTCAGGCATTCTTAGATCAAACCTCTTATTATGGTGTCAAAATTCAGATTACAGAATGGGAGTGGAACTGAATTTTGCAAGTGATGTGTATTTGTTTCAGACCAGAGACAGCCACAAGGTTATCCTTAGTTAACCCAGTAACATTAAAACAGCACCTGTGAAATTTTTCAAGACCATGTATGAAACAAAATTCAGGGATACAAGAGGACTTAGAGCACAGATTCCTTCTGTTTCAACAAATTAGAACCTTGTTTGACTGTTCAGTTTTCCCTGGAAGGCTGTTCATAGCATGTCAACTTCATGGATGCCACAATACTGGTTTTGTTTGTCTTTAGGTCACCTTAGCAGTCAGCTTGCACTGGCTCCCTTCCTAATTTGTGCCATAAAGATCTCATTGCAATTAACTGATTTTATGAAAAAATTAAAAAGCTTCTTCTGTGGTATATCCTAATTCTGCCAGCTAAGGGTAACATCCCTAGACAAAATTATCTCAAAAATTTGTTATGAACAACCAAGGTGATATTCAGTCTCACAAAATCAATAATCAAATTGTTACAGCTGCAGGATTTGACCCTGCTTTGCCTGCCACACCAGACTCTGTTTTCAAGCTCAAATGAAGTTAACATTACTGAGAAAGTCTCTTTGTGCTAAACTATCTTTTAGTCTGATAGAAGTGGGTTCAAGCCATACACAAAGCTTTGTTTCATGATAGCGTCAATCAAGGAAAAGAAAATACAAAAAAACCCAGCAGAAGCAAAATCTTTGCATGAAAATCTGAGGATTTATTCAAACTCACTGTGGAAGCAAGTTCCTATATAAAATCTGAATTTTAACTTGACAATTGTTTGCATGCAAATTGGCTCCTTTTGATAATCTGTTCTATTCCCCAGGTGTTTAGAGAGGTATCTTGTATTTTAAATGAAAACAGAGCTGAAAAAGGAAAAGTAGAGGGTGAATTCCCTTTTTCCCTCTGTTTTGTTTATTTTCTTTCCTAAGTACAATGACTAAAGTGTGCAACATTGCTCCGAAGAGTGAATACTTCCAGAACTGTTACTGAACATTTGTTTTAAAGAGATACATGTCAACTGAGTGTGAGGGATTAATGTGATGTGGAAATGTACATTAGTCATCATTATTTTATGTAAATAAGGAAGGACATTGCAGTGGTTAGGGCTCTGAGTAACTGAGGATAAGAGGCTTACATTTCTTCTTTATTAAAATTAATTTATTTTGTGATCTTCAGCTCCTCAGAGAAATATGTGAGAGTTGATTTTAAAAACCTTCCTCAGTCATTTATGGGAATTTTTTGTTTGATTAAGTACCGTTAAGACCCTGAGTAAGTTTTAAGACCTTTAAGACTTTCAGGGTGTATATAGATTTTGCAGTAAGGTGTCTAGATCCATACCTGGGAAGATTACGGCCATACGAGCATAAAGGTTACTTGGATGGGTGCAGTCAGTATACCACAGTCAGATACCACAGCTGGGTTACCAGCTGATATTTTCACATCATGCCCTGTGACTCCGATCATACATGTTTCCTTGAAGAGAGAGTTGACATTTTGATGAAATGGAATACTCCAAACGTGTTTGCCACATGTGAAACGTGTAACTGGTAACAGTAAAACTTGTGAATTCAGAAGGTTTTTTCAGTGATGAGCAGCATAAGGAGTTTTGAGGATAAGTTATACTTAATGAAAAAGAAATCATATAAATATTTAAATACTTAAATAAGTATTTAAATACTTAAATAAGTATTTAAATGCTTAACTGTATAGGAAAAGAAGCCAGTAAAAGGTGAATACAACTGGTTTGTGTCATAAATAGCCTCATAGACATGATTCTGTTAGTGCCTGAACTCTGTCCACAGGAGAGACAGTCTCTCATCAAACATGCAAAATGTGATAGCATCTCGTGTGTTTTGTGTGAGCTGAATAAATTCACCATGTAAGCACAATGGAGAATTTATATCAGTAAATTATATTTATAGCAATCTGTTAGCATTATAATCAAGAAATTACTAGGTTTTTAACAACTATACCTTCTAATAATGGTAGAAATCTAATTAATGTAATTCTTAGTATTCTAGTAATTACTAGTGTTTATAAATGAAATTACTACTGCAACTAATTCTCATTAATTAAAAAAACAAGAGGTATTTGGGCAAATCATTAGTCCAAATAATTTTCCAGGAGGAATATAATGGGGTTTGGGGGAGCTGTGGGGTGTCTTCCTCCTTACGCCTGGGGATTTGGGATATTTTTGCATGTTTTCTAGCAGCAGCTCCTAAATTGGTCTTTGATTCCTCCTTCTGTCAGATCTACTCTATGTGATACATTTTTCATTTAGTGGGTACTTAGTCCTTGTTTCCTATTTTCATCTGTAAAACCACCTGTACAGGTTATACTCCAGAGGTGGCCACTAATTGACGGCTGCTGTAGCATTTTTAGCCCTGGGCCTCTGATATCCTGTGCTTCTGATCTCAAGCCCTCTGCCACCCTCTCATGCCCATACTCTACTATGCTGCATTTGTATTTCAGGTTCATAGACAGTTCACACTGCACACAATGGCACAGTCAGTCCAAACAAAAATGTGAGAAGTCCTAATTCTGAGGTTTTGTCCTGTTAAAACAGATCTGTGTCACTAAGTGTAACATAGAGACCACTCAACTCACCAGACTGAATTTAGATCATGGTACTCTAAAAGACATAATTCAGCTACAAAATATTGATGTTTTAGATATGGACATAGTCTTAAACTATAGATAACTCATATTGCCATGTGTACAATTTTTTAAAGTCTAAATTCTCTGCTGAGATCAGTGGCAAAATGATACTGAAGTCAGTGGGATCTGTGTCACCATACACCCCGCCTGGAATAAAATACCTTTTTGGTATTCAGAATGAGCATCAGTATGCTGCACTCATGAAGTACCACTCCAGAGCCTGAAAATGCTACTACAGCTTGCACCTGAGAATGCAAGAATTTTCATAGTCTATGTCTCCCACTGCCTCTCTGTTGATGGATGGATTTCAACAATGGCTTTAATTCTTGTAAAAATCCTTTGGGATTCTTTTTCAGGCTGTTCATGGTTTTACAGCTGTCTCTGCTGATTTCAAATGGAAGGAATTAATTTGAATCTTTTTACTAATATGTTAATTTTCAATTTGAATCAATTTCATTACACAGCATTAGCTTCTGTGGCCACCTCTACATGTGTGAGCTTATGTAAACTCCACAGAGCATTTCTTATCATTGTTTTTGATGCTGAATGTGGTACCTTTTATTTTGCATTTAAACTGAAGTAATGAAAATAAGCCTAGATACCATTAGCCAATATCTTTTTAGAGTAGATGACATAAATTACACCTCAAATCAATTTTACTAGCAATTTGTTACTCTGCGGAAAGAATTAGGGATGTTCCATTTTATATCGTAATATGCATTTCTGTTTGACCTATAGTGTGAAAATACTTTTTTGAAAACAGCAAAATGAGAAGATAGGCAGACACCTTTTATTAACACGTTTTTTTTGTCTTACAAGTCTGCATAGGTTTTCATAACCAAAACAATTTGCTTTTTTTCACAGCAATTATCTTCTGTCATTTTGTGAATAACTTGAGAGAAGTTAATTCATATGTAACAAAGCTAACATTCTTTAAAACAGAAAAAGATTTTATCAAAGAATCCTGAGCTCAGTTCCTAGCACAGATGCCTATTGAAATAGGTTTTATATTTTAGGAAAAAAAATAAATCAGTGTGGCAGCATGATTATATTTTTTTTTTCTCAGCAGAAAAATCTATGCTTACCTACATGCAGTTACTGAAATATTCACTCACTGTTATACTGGTGTTTTCCAAAAGGCTATTTTATTTTTTGTAGAATACGATAAAAAGATTAATTTTACATGTGTGCCTTTACTGGCTTTCATTTTCTGAGCCTTAGCTATATTATAGAAATTGTCAGCTACTGAAGTGTGTTTCAGATAGCATTAACTATTCTTAGAGTACTGAGTAACCTGCACAGCTGTGACACAAAACAGCAGAGGATGTGTCTCTCCTAAATTATGAGTATTCTTGTGTTTTCAATTAGTTCATGAAAATTGCAGTCTAAGGTTGATACAGAAAATGTATTTCTGATAAACATTCAATTCCAGCATGTCCCTAAAAAGAAATATCTGCAAAATCTTGGTGCAAAACCTAAGTGTGTGACCAAGTAGTGACTTTGCTTTTCACCTCTAGAAGTTATTATACTTTTTGACAAGTTTTACCACTGCATTTACAAGTTAGTTTGAAATCAGTTACCAAGCTGATTGGGGAAAAGTAAGGAAGGAGGTACATAATCTTCAAAATAATTTCACAGAAGATAACGGTTTTATTCATATCCGTAAGCATTTATGGCAATAATAGTCATCTTCCTGAAGGGCTGGAAGCTACAGTAAGGGCCAGTTCCCTCCTTTTTTTGTTCCCTTTAAGTTTAAATTACTTTTCCATTTGTATACCTAATTAATTTTAATTGACATGTATCTTATCAACATGTAATATGTAGTGCCGGTTCTTATATTTGGTTTCTTATCTCAAATTATATTAGTCTCATTGCTTTTGTAGTCTGTTCTAGTTAAGAGACTGGTCTAAGCAACAGAAATTTCCCTGAATAAATATCTTTTTCCTGTGTTGAGGCATTTGAATCTTTTCCATCTGCAGTTGTAGATATGCTTCTGTCACCAGCCTAAATGCCTGAGGATAACAGAGGAGAAAAGATTTAGTTATAGAAAGCTTTGTATGCTAAAGTCAGTCATGATACTTTTATCACTTCAGTGCTGACTTGAAAGTCAGGAGATAAGGGCCACGTGGGTGAGAAATAGATACCAATAGAAAGGTGAGTATGCAGAGGTGCTAAATACTTTCAGAGCACTTCAGAAGCATCTCTAATGAAGACACAGTATGGATTAAAATCACTCACAGGGCAAATCTTCTGAGCATACTAGAACTCCACCAAGTATGAAATTGTCTCCTTGCCCTGCCACTGCAAAATATTCCCTTGCACAGCAAATGGACTTATCAAATCTGTCAAATACTGCAATTCTCTCAAGTATTGCACAGCCTTATTGAGACAAAAGCATTATTTTCTGTGTTTCTCTGTGTAAAAAATCCATATGGATTTTGACATTGGACCCGTTGTTTCTAATACTTGTATTATGGTATTTCTGGGAAAGTTTTATGAAGGGCAAAAGAAAGTGATACCAAAATGTGTTCCTTCAGATTACGGGGGATTAGGATGATTTGTGTTAGAAAGTGACAAGCAATGCATAAATATCTTTACAAGAATTTAATAGCCCATATAAATGTGTAATGCTGAAACTAATGGCCCCATTTTATTAGCTTATTTTGTGGTTTTAAGCCCAGCCGGAGATGAAGCACCTCACAACTGCTCACTCAACCCCCTCCTCTGCCACCTAAATGGACTGAGAATTGAAGTAGAACTTGTATGTTGAGATAAGAAGTTCAATAATTGAAAATAAAGTAAAATACAATAATAATGGTAAAGGATAATAATGAAAGAAAAAAAAACAGAGATGCACAATTTAATTGCTCGCCAAAACACAGCACAGTAACAGCCACTGAGAAGGAATTAACTCTACCCTAGCTGAAACCAGGACAGCTTTGAACATCACCTTTTATATGTACTTTTCATATATCTAGCAAAAGATCATTCTGCTCTTTCCTTCAGTGCATTGACTAGATAAATAAAATAACCCAGAGGAAGCTATGTTCCCTGTTCCATTGAAATAAATATGCATGTTATGAGACTAAAAAAGAACTTCTTTTTTACCTTTCAGCTTTTGATATTATGAAGAATTGGCTTGGTGCAAGTAAGGTAGAAGTGAGGGAAAAAAAATCATTACTGCAATCAAAAATGGCACCATCCCATTTAAAGTTTGTACATTTGTGCTCTCCTGTAAGTGGTGCAGGTTGGCCTCTCAACTTGGCTTAAAATGACATGATAACTAATGGGTAAAGTGACTAGTAAGTAGGTATTTACAGTTACTACTAAAGATCATTTGGATACTCACAACTAAAAGAGTGCAATCTTACCTAAATAATAGCAAATATTATCTTATAAAATATTCCTATTTGAAACACCTTGAACAAATAATGAATATGACAGTTTCCATAAGGAATCTTAAATATCCTAAATTCTTCCAACTTCTAGAAATTTAATTTTGCAATAGACATGGTTTTAATTTTCCTGATCTTCCTAAAGCCAGGTAAGTTTTGATACATTTTCTCAATGACTTATGAAGATTAAAGTATTAGCAATGATTCATCCCGATATTAAGCCTTTAGAGAATATATTTTATTTTATCTCCTTGGCTCATCATAATGATATAATTCTGTGTATAATAATCTAATTCAATAACCAACAAGAAAAAGATATTTATTAATAACTCAATTTCTGATCCTTCTGAGTGGTCCTGTAGATGTAATGTTGAATTACAATTTGCCATTTAATAATATTGCTACTTACAGAAAAACAAATGTTGAAATTTCGTTTACATTCTTAATCATTCCTGATCCATAACAACTGAAGTCCTGTATTTTTTATAATGAATTTCATATAATTAAATGATTTAAGCATGGAATCTTTCATGGTTGTTTTGCACAGAAACAATCAAAATAATTTGATAATTTCTATTTCAAATTACTAATTAAACTGAAAAGAAGATGAAAATAATTTTGACTCTCAAGAACCAAATTTGCTCTGAGAGATGAAAACCTATTAATCACTTGTAAGATCAGGTCTTCTTTATCAGGCTTGAAGAATAAATGCCACAGGTGTAGCTCTTCAGTATTTTAATAACCAAAAACAAACTCCCCTGTATCAGTAATTTAAGAATACGCAAATGGATCAGGCAAAGTATGTTGCAAGCATTTTTTTTAATAGCCGTTTCAGGGAATCTGTTGATTGATGTATGAGAATCATAAAAAATCAGCCACAGCTGAGATTCCTTAAATTTAGCTTTAAGATGCTTTCCAGCTAATAGATAGAAGAATTTCAACAATGACATCCTCCAAAATTTACCAACACTTTACTCCCAGCCTTTTTTCAAGAACAATACTCTGGTTTCTCTAGCTATTTATACCAAAGTTTATTTAAAGGGCATTTTTTAGGATTATGCATGGAAAAAGAAGAAAAACAGATGTGACAGATGAAACTGAATTTGATATAAGGAATTCTAAATTATGTCTTCTGACAACTGCAGGTTATATTCCTGGTTATGGTTAGATCACAGGATCCAAGTATGTGCTTCTGTTCCTATTCAGAAACTAAATTTTGGAAGAAGTTTAATCTCACAAGGGGAATGTGAATGGAAAATAGATGGTGTTCACAGAAAGAAATGTAATCTTCATGTATTTCAGAAAATTATTATGTAAATTAGTTTCTTGTGGTTTTGTTTTATCAGGGACGCTGTAATTATGTTTTCATTACTAAATATCTTGCTATTCCCTTTCGAGACTAATTTTGTTGGTTTTGACACCTCTTTGCAGGAAAAGTTGCTGAATCTGTTCACTTCTTTCTTTGAGGAGAACACATATTCTAGAAAATTTGCCCTATGGATCAATACTGTCTAAACATCCAAAATATTTTGTGTCACCATGGCTTGAGAAGGATATGGAAAGTCCATCAGTTTTCATTTCAAGGCTAGAACAGCTATTTACAGCATTTGACTCATAAAGGCAGTGCATCTCCCAAACTCATTTGTATTCTTGTCCTGTCCAAGTTCATCCTCCTGCATCTTTTTGTCTGTCCTCTCCCTGTGAGTCCTGCCTAATTAATGAGGGAATTTGGGAAGCAGTGCAGCTTATCAAGGCCTATATTTTGACTTCCTTAGATAGAAGGAATTCTGGAGAGTATTAATGTGTCTTCCTATATCTTGTGCCTTCCAGAAACACAGCAAAGTAGTTGTTCCCAGAGTACCGAAGGAACAGGATTTAAAAGTGACTAGATAGCTGTGTTCCACCTTTTCAGAACTATTTGACTGGATCATGCAGGAGGAAGATATAAACCTAAGCTTATTACATCATGGAGACTTAGCAAAGTGTAAGTTCGGCAAAATGGCTTTGAGGCAGCAAGGTTGGATATGACCAGTAAAAAGGGAAGCAAGTCCATTGAGAGAAGCTGAATGAAAGTGGATTGATTAGAATGACTCAAGTATGTACTGATGGCCTGTATGGAAATGCAGTGGGATTGATGGAGAAGAGGTTACTCATCTGCTAAGAGCTCATGGCTTTTGTCTCATAGACTGCCATCAGAGAAGTTGACTATTCCTATATTACTCTTCTTGTGGTTTCATTTTACACCATAGGTAAGCTATGGCTTCTAAATCAAATCTTTTAAATATAACCTGTTTCCTGTAGAGTTGGTTCAGCTTTTACAGAAGATATGTTTGTTCAATACATATTTTAAAATATTAATTTTCATATACTGCCTAAGTCTCACAGGATCTCTAACAAAAGTTTATGGCTGACACTTCAAAAACTTCAAAAACAATTAGCCCCAGTACCACAAGTCTTGCAATCATGTGTTATGTGTCATATCAGTGACATAGCGAAATATGGTCTGAAGAAAATCTTATTTTTTGTTGGTTGATTGGCAAAAAAATTCTATATAGACTGCTTATTTTATTCAGAAAAAAAAATAGAAGGTTGGTACACAGAAATAGCCAGGCATGTTCTAAAATCCTACTATTTCTGTGTATATTGAATACTAAAGCTACATAAAAGTTGTTATCTCCTCTAGCTCTACCTATTTGCTGCAAGATTTATAATGCATATATAAAATGAAGACCAGGTTTACTAATGGTTTTTTTTCTCATCTTTGTAAGAAAATGTCATGCCAAATGTTACATGTGGTAACATTTTAAGTTTTTTATCTTTTTTTTCCTATTTCAGATTTAAGAATGGATTTAAATGGTTTTAATTTTTCCAGTTCCCACTTAATTTTAGTCTTCATATAAGTCATAAGACAAGACTGTGGTGTTTGAATAGTTTAATAAGTAGGAGAGAGGTTTGGGCATATACATCTTTCCTAATAAAATAGCTGCATTTAGAAAAATAAATTCTACTTGAAAAAGGTCTAGTGGCCTGCATACTCCTTTTTTTCAAGACAAAAGGAAGAACACTCCAGGGATCAGTTCACTAATTAAAACTGAAATCAGCTCTTCAAATCAAAATTTTTTACAAAAAGTTTTTTCTGACTTTTTTTTCCTTTTTGGTACATACAGAGTGATACATATGGGGTAATTTCAGCTGTTGGTCGTGTGATCTTCTCATGGGCATTTAAGAATTTATGTGTAAGCTTCTTATGTACCTATCACAAAGGCATGTACCAAACAAGACAAGAAAATGAATGAGTAGAGGATTTAGGTGGAAAGGGAAATGTGGGTGAGTCAGTGAGGACTTAAAAAACCAAAAAAGTCTTTTTTTTTTTCTTTTCTGGACAAGAGCAGAAAAATAGAGAAAGGCACGTAGGTGACCATTTTGGTTTATAATCTGTGTTTATGTTAGGTTAGCAATCTCAGCTTGTCTTCATCTGTGAAAATTTCTGAATCCTGAAGTTTGCAAGTTTGCCGCCATTGCACAGAAATTTCTCAGAGCCTCAACTGAACTATGGGACTAAATTATCTTCCACCCTGAATTAGAGGGACTTGTTAAGTAGAGTGTTGCGGGCAATTGACTCAGGGGAGTGAAAGTGTTGAAGAGATCACATTATAGACCTTATAGCTAGGTAATGACTTGTGATGTTTTCCTCTATTAAAAGTAAGTAATTATTTAAATTATTAACTTTCTATATTTGGGATAAACCAAAGGAAAGAAAAAGATAATAAAAGGAACAACACATTTTCCTTCTTTGTGGAATTTGTACTCACTCATTTCAGATTAAAAGCATTGTGCATTTTTGATATTCTCATCCTGCCCAACAAGAACAAATGATGAGAATGGTGTGAATGTTCATGACAATGAACGAATATCAATCTAGAATGTCTAGAATGCCTTCTTTTTTCTTATTATCCTGAGAAAAAAACTCCAAACTCCAAAAATTTGCTACAGTAGGCAGTATATTTGTATAAATGTTTTTCTTTGTGTTCTTTTGAATAGGAAAACATATGCAGAAGCTAAAACTACAGGATATTGAGTGTGTCAGGACCCAGACTTCAAAACTGAAAAGTGTAAAGAAATATGTGTTTAGGTTGAAGTGTCCACTAATCCAATCAGAAATCCCCAAAGCTTTATTGGCTAGAAACTTGTTTCTGTCTACCAATCTACAGTTCTTTCCACAAACATTATATACTTTTACTATTTTCTTTTCTTACTTCCTGATCTTTTTTTTTCTTAATATACATACAAAAAATATGCATTTTTCTATAATTACTGATTTTTTTTCTTCTGATCTTCTTGCCTGTCTGAACAAATTTTTTTTGCAGGTTTGAAGTCTGACTTAGTTTTTTTTTAAACAGGATCATATTTTGACTCTGTATACATGTGTTCAGTGGCTAATATGACATGAACAATTTCTTGTTTCTACTGGAAATATGTATTCTCATGGATTGAAGAATATTTGCTTTTCCACTGTTATACCCTGCTAGTGAATCAAGATCACCCTGTGTTCAGACAATCCTTTTTGTCCTTTGATGTCTTCAGATGATGATTTCTGGGCAAATACCAGAAATTACACTGTTTCTGAATTGTATGACCAGCTATTTTGCACTATTTTACTCCACTCTATTCCTGATATTTCAGTTCTTCTTAAGGTCATCTAAAAGACCACATAGAATCCTTAGGATGTCCTACTAATTTATTGTATTACCTATTTCCATTAGCAAATATTTAAAGGTCATTACTACAATTCTCCAGTAAATTTAGTTCAGGCTGTCTTTTTTTTGTAAAATAAATCTATTGATTTCTCTTTGCTTTCATGGTTTTACATAAAGCAGATCAACATTCCCCTAAAAGAAAAATGAAAGCCTAGTTAATACAGGCAGTGGAGCTTAAGGGCAGAGTCTATACACTTTAAGGCAGGCAAGAAAGATGAGATTTGGTTATTAAATGCCTAACAATACTTTGAGGCTTTAGCATATCCACCCCATCTTCAGCTATCACTCCAAGGAAGCATAGATCTCCCATAGGTTTGATGCTATTGCATCCAATTCCTCATTAATGTCTTGGATGCTCTATGGATTACAGAAGAGAATGAGGCACTTGAGCTCTGCCCCTACACAAGTACACCTAGAACAGATTATTTGTGCTTTAAAATAGCTGCCACCCTCTATGTAATATTTCACTGACTACATTTCCAATATACAAATCAATGAGGTTTCCTTCATTTAATTAACCTAGGAAATCATCCAACTTGTTAGATAAAAATAGCAAGTTGTACTGGAATAGACAATTTTGCATGAGTCCATGCGGTATTTTAATTCATTTTACTTAGGAATACATGTGTTCAAATATGACTAATATGAAGACTACTGCTAAAGCTTACATGTCATTAAGGGCAACTTGAGGAGAATTTAGCTGCTCAGAATCTCTAAACCTGCAGTACAGCCTCTTATTTGCCTTCTGTAACCAGAATTCCTGCTGCCAGAAAGTGTTTTCCAGATGGAAGATGCGATCTGGACTTAATTAGAGATCATAAAGTAGGATGGCCAAAGAGACCTAAAGGCCATCTGTCACAGCCTCATCATTAGAAGTTTATAGGAAAGAGAATGGCAAATCAAGGATTTTTTTTAAAAAAATTATTTCTATGGCTTTCATTTTTTTATTTAAATCAGTCTTTGAAACAACAAAAAAGACAATTTGTTTCCATATCCAAAAGAATATCTGATATTATGCTCTATCTCATTATATTTTTTATAGGTATGGTTATATGTGATCCATCTATTATGCTTAGTGTAATTTGAAGTCAATTTAAACCCATATATTTAACTGCAAATCCTTTGAAGTCACCCAATGCACTTACAAATATACAAAAAGGAGCAAAATTCTCTTTCTACATTCTGCTTTCCTACCATAACATTGCTTCTATTTCATTCTTACCGCTGTGTCAAATCATATTCTCAAAGATTAGAACACCCTGCTTGTGACATTGAAGGTAACAAATACCTCCTTCTGCATTTTCTCATGAAGGACATTTCTTTCAAATCTCTAGATAAATTAATGAGAGCATTTGTTCCAGTACTTCATATGCTGTATGCCTAGATCACAGATAGCAATTAAGATTTCAATTTGTTCCATTAATTTAATGTAGTTTCTCATATAAAGGTTCTTAATATCAGGCTTAACATTACAACATGATGGAAACTTTTGCTGCATTTCATGACAGCAATGAATTAAGTGCTTTCACTCAAGGGTACTCTGCCGTGAAGCAAGTTATAGAAGAGAAAAGATTAAGGCAAAGGTTGTCTTATCTTTGAAACATGCTGCAAAATCTTGTTTCATATCATTTTCATTTTTCATTAAAATCAATGGACATCGCCACAGTGTATAATAGTAACAAAGGAATTTTTACACCAACATGTACCTAAGACTTTGGTGTTTGGTGTCCTGTCTGTGACAGGCATGACATCCGGCATGCTACAGAAAAATGGAAATTATTCTTTGCCTGAATAATTAAGTTACAGTAAACACTTCTTAGATTCTGCCAATAAAATTAACCAGAAAAATATAGCAATCAGTCAAAATGTAGACATTTATCCCTCTCAATATTATGTAGCATTTTACTGGAACCTTTCCTTAGAGGCTGGCTTCAAATTCTCGCTGGTTTTCCATCCACTCATTGGAGTGAATGTTTGACAATGAAACTGAGTAATGTATGACAACATGCTGAAGTGTTGCAGAGACAGAAATTTCAGTGTTTCCTAGTATTGTTACAGAAGACTGAGAAATTCTTGGACTTTACTCCTAACTAACAGGAGGGGAAAGCACTATAAAACTTAATTTCTTTATTGCAAACAACTCTGTCCAAAAGTATGAGAGTTTATTTACTTTCTAATATAACAGGGTAAGCTTTGTGATTATCTATATAAATGTTCAATTAGCCTTAATGATGTTTTATGGTGATTAGATTCACAGGGTGAAAATTATTATTGTTAGTGATACTCATGGGGAAAAATAACTGGAAAATCAATTCTAACTTTGTATGCACAGTGAAGGACTTTGCACTAGATCATATACAGAGGAAAGATATCTCAGACTTATAATACATTATTCTATGAAAATAGAGTAATCATCTTAATGCTCAGAAGCAGTCAAACAAACAAATTGAGTATTACAATTTATTAGGTAAGGAATGGAGTGCTAACCAGAAAGCAATATGTAGAATACAAAATGTTCCTGGAACAGCAATATTTGGTTAAAAATAAACCAAATTACTTTGGAAAAATAAAAACCCCAACAAAACAAAGCAAAACAAAAACTTTAAAAAAATTGAGGGAAAGGTAACACAATGACCAAACTTAAATAATTTTTAACACAATAAAGGTTTATTAAACCACAGATGTCCAAGAAAGTTGAAACAGTTGTGTTGGGCTTTTTTGTTTGGTTGGGTTTTTTGGGGGTTTTATTATTTGTTCTTTTTCAGTGTCTCAGAAAGCAAAAAGAAACAGGAGGCAGTAGATGAAATAGTTAGATGTCAATCTGAAAAACATTCTTCCGCATAAAACACAGTTAAATGATGGAACTCACTTTGATGAGCCATTGTGCATGAAAAAATGTATACAAGATCAAGAGCAATTATAAAAATTCGTGGAAGAGCTACCAAGAGTTAATAAACACTTAATAAAGTTCAGCTACTCAAATCAGTCTCAGATGAACCACTCAGTAGAGTCCAGAAAAGTAACACCAGAACATTGCAGAACACTTGTTCTGATATTTTTTATGAAATGTTCTTTTAGTAATTCTTGGTGGTAGTCTGATCGGCATATGTGAGGATAATATATTATTGCAGGAGAAAGAGGATGAGAAGGAAATAGTTTTACAAATATTACATAATAATTGTATTTAATGCTATGATATGCGATATGGGGGTGCTCAATATGAGCCAGCAGCGTGCCCTAGCAGCCAAGAGGACAAATCCCATCCTTGGGTGCATCAAACACAGCATAAAGAGCTGGATAAAAGAGTTGATTACCCTGCTGTATTCAGCACTGATGTGGTCTCACCTGGAGTACTGCGTGGGCCCCACAGTTCAAGGAGGATATGAAGGTCCATTCATCTAGAAGTAGCAACTGACCTAGTGAAAGAACCTGAAGGAATGTCCTTGTGAAGAGCAGCTGAAGACTTCAGGCTTGTCTACTTTGAAGAAAAGGAGGCTGAGGGGTGACATCATTGCTCTTTACAGCTTCCCAAGGAGGGCAAGGGAACTGGGAGGTGATGAGTTCTTGTAGCTGGGATCCAGAGACAGGATGAATGGATATAGCTCAAAGCCCATCAGGGGGTGTTTAGACTGGACTTTTGGAAGCATTTCTTCACTGAGAGCATGGTAAAACACTAAAACAGGTTTCCTAGAGGTGGTCAGTGCCCCAAGCCAGTCAAACGTTTAGGAGGAATTTGGACAATGCACTTAACATTCTCTAACATTTGTTCAGCCCTGAAGTGGTCAGGCAGTTGGTGTAGATGATCATTGGATGTTCCTTGCAACTGGAACAATTGGGCTGTATTCTATTCTATTCACCTTTGATCACACAGCTGCTAAAGTTGTGGTCACACTTAAACTATGACTTCTCCTACATACACTTTCATAAAATTATTATAGCTTAGAAAAAGTATATTTGTCTTCTTAAATGCCATAGAGGAAACTTAATCATTTTAAGTTTTTTCAAGGTCTTGTCTTTCTCAGATTAACGTGCATATCTTTAGAGACTTGTATTGAAAGTCTTGAAACTTATTTATTGATTTATAGAAATCAATAATGAAGTAACTTGCAAAAATTGTTTTCAAGTGGGAATATACAGCGCACAATTACAGCTTTTAAAAAGACTGTTTTCCCTCACTTCAGAGTTTTTTCTTTTTAGCCTCTCAAAATTGTCAGTATATGCCAGCAGATGTTGTCTGTATTTCATTTTACATATTCACATCTGTTAAATTTTGTCTAATTTTGAATTAAAAACAGAGAAGTTAAATAATGACAACCATACAAATCAAGTCAAAAGTCTCTGTTTCTAAAGGAGTGAAATAAAAAGAGCCAGCCATGAGTCAGACAGGTGAACGACGATGCGTCCAGACAGGTGAATCATGGAGATGTATGTTCAGTGTGGGAGGTTAGGGAGAAGGAGCAGGAAATGTGACTGATTACCAGCCAAAGCATTCACAAGCAGTGTGCAGGCATTGCAAGGAAGCTCATGTGCTCATCTTCTGCTTTCTATTAATTAGCTACTGACTAATATTACCAATCCCTCAGAGATGAGTAGCTGCAGAGATAAAATCCTAGTCCCAAAACCAGTCTATGCCATTTAATTCCACAAGACAAACCTGAAATTGACCTTTGCTATTCATGTCAGATTTTGTCCCTTCAGTCTTGATACCCACTGTGAGCTTCAGACATTTGCTTTCAGAGCTAACTCACTCCATGAGACAGACGAATTGAGGGTAAAACTGACTCAAAATTTTAGCCTCCAGGTATACTGTTTCAGGTCACTGATAAAAGACTTTTGAATCACTCTAAAACTGCAAAGCCAAAAAAGAGAACGTGAAAATTCTGGGATGAAAACAGAAAAATGGCAGATTGGACACTATGATTAAAAATTAGAAAAGAAACTGGAAATATCAATAATCTGAAGTAATTATTTATGGTACCTGGAACAATCTGTCTATGACTGATGCAGTGTAACTGAGGAGGATTCTCCAAAAATTAAAGTTGCTTTGCCTCTGTTTTTTTAAAGACTTTCATGTCCATAACATAATTGACATGCAATAGCATGGGTTTTTTCAAGTGATTGCTTAAATATATAAGCTTCATTTTTCACTGATTTCCTCAAAAGTTTTAGTTATTTCATGCTATAGAGAAAATATGTGAAGAACAGAAAGTGCAAATATTACAGGGCACAAGCTAGTGCAATTTTTAACAGTTGTAATAAATGCGCTTACAAACCACTTGGCAATGTAAAACTTGCAGTAAATTGTTTATCATAAATACCTGTGATGCTATTACCATAAACCTTCTTTTCAATGCCTTGCAGGATTTCCATGATAAGTCAGCTAGGGTGAGTGAATTAAGCAACACCAGAAAGAATTTCTATCAGAGCCAATGATAGAACTCATGCACTTACTGCTCTGTGCTGAGGCTGTTAGGCTATAAATTTAAATTATGCTCTGTGCTATCTCCTTAGACACTTTTCAAGTGAAATTTGAAAATTATTCTATTTCATAATTTTACCTCAATTTTACTCTTTTATATTCCAAATGTAAGTCACTTTTGCAATCAGAAAAGGGATTAGCAACCAAGCTATCTCAAATCCTGACAGCCACAAAGCTGTCCTGATCCAAAGAATTGTGCATGTATGATGTCCAGAGGTATACACATTTTTTCAATTCTTCAACTGGCAATAAAAGGCAACTTTAATATTCTTACATGTGTCAAAACTACCTCCTCCGGGAGGAAATTAATAGAGTCAGGAACAGTTCATTAAGGAACAGTTTATTAAATAGGGAAAACATACTAGAATAATTTGTAAATCAGGCATAATGAAAGATCCCTCAACAAAAGCATGGTTTGACTAGTGCCCATTTGGCAAACTGTCTTCCCTTCCAAAATAGCTAACTTGTTATTCCTGTGTTATCCTTCAGCCAGGCCCAAGCAATGTCTGGGAGAATATTTCCTTCACAAACCAAACCTGCATCAAGGAATTCAGGGAGAGTTGTGCTTGAGACAGTGCTTTAACTCATTGGTATTGTTTATTTAATTTGAACAAACATTGTACAAGACCTTCAACCCCATTGACCCCTTTGACCACAAGGCTTTCAACCTTGTTGACCCTATGACCTTCAACCTTGTTGACCCCATGACCTTCAACCTCGTTGACCCCCTGACCAACCCCACTGGCCATAAGACCTTCAATGCCCTTATCACCAGTCCCTCTGGTGGTATTCTCCCAGTACTAGTGAACCATGGCTTTTGGGTATATCCAGATCCACATCAGCACAGTCAGGAGAAAGCAAGACACTCAGAACCAGGACACTGCAGAGCAGATCAGCTTTGCTAGCAGAGCGGTGAGGAGATGGATGAACACATGTGTGAGAGCTTGGGTAGTGTTGATGAAATAGAACTGAACTGCACTGAGACATGCTACAAATCTGGTAAACAATTGTTATTTAGTGGAAAAGTGTTTAGAAGAGGATTTTCTGGCCAGCTCTGTCTCTGAACCAAATTTCACAGCTTTCCCTCACTGGCCCTCCCCTCTTCTGTTTTTCTGCATCTCTGCAGCAGCAGAGACTGAGAGCTGCCACTGCCCATTGAGCAGACTGTGACTTCGTTCCAGTACCTAGTGTGTACTAATGTGCTTAATGACAGCGAAGAAAGGAGAAAGCCACCTTTGGTTCATGACTTATGAAGAATGGTGAACATGCAGGAGCTCCTGCTGCACCAGGTGGAGGAGGAGAGAGAGCATAAAAGCTCACAAAGCCTTCTGAGTTGGGGAGAACTGAGCCCTCCTGTCCATGGTATAAGCTGCTTCTCACAAAACTCAAGGAGGGCTGAGGGTGGTGATGTTGTGTCCTCAAGTTCTCTTGGGCATTTTTGAAAAACATGTTTCAAAAACTTCCAAGTAGTAAATTCTAGAAAAGTACTATTTCATCATTATTAATAAATATTAATTTGTATTTCTACTCTTACTGCTCTTACGTGAGTTTTGCTTAAATAGATCAATGTTGCTATACGTAGGACAAGATTAACAAATGTTTGTGTATTTCTTACTCCTATATGATAAATCCACAATTTTTTTTTCTTTTGGAGAAGATATTTCCTGTTTGTTTTCTCACCTGCTTGTTATATATACATATATGCCGTGTTCTCATTATAAGTTACTTAGAATTCCATATTCTCCAAAAGGATTTTTTTAATGTATCTTGAATGTTAAATCCAAATATAATTGTAATTTAATGAAAAATATGAATTGGGTAATAGGAACAAACTGATTTTTGAGCTCATAAAGACCTGCACAACACTAGTCTTCTCTATTACAATTAATATGCAATCACAATAATTTTCTTAACATATCAGCTGCAATGGAAGATTTTTGTGTTAAGGAATACACAAATGAAAGCTGATGTTTTGATGTGTAAACAAGTACTCTTTTACCCGAAATTTCAAATTAAGAAAGACAGAGTCTTTAGACATCAAATCTACTCCTGAAAAATATGAACTGAAATCTGTGGAAACACCTGGATATGCATGTATGCCTTTAGGGATCAACAGATTTAACCTGTTGGAATCATTTACAACAAATCTTTAAGAGAGTAGAAGTGCCCTAAAATGGTAGAAATTACATTAACATTTGAAGAAGAGTAACCTTAACTTCTTATTTTTACATGCAAGCCAAGAAATGTAGCTACATAGTAGCTTACTGCAAAGTAAGACGAAGTGACATGATGATGGAATATTGGCTTCCTGAAATTTAGGCCACCTTTATGTCTATGTTTTGGGAATGTAAGAATTTTGTTACATATTGCCTGTGTCCACACATTGGCTTATACACAGCACGTGATTAAATAGAGAAAAGTGAGTAACTGCTACTAATATATATAGCCATAACATATTATTATGATTTTACTTTTGAATTACTAAGGAAAGTTAATGCTCAACAAAACTGCAGCAGCCTGTCTTAACTGGACTTACACAATAAACCAGAAATTTAAATAATAAAACAAAATATAAAAGTTTCCATACTTCCAGGGGCAACTAGCTGTAAAAGCCCATGTAATAAAATAATTTTAAGATCATAAAAATAACATAAAACCCCAAAATAAAGTAAAACATTAAATGAAATGCTGAAATATTCTTAGATTAAAATATTGAAGAGAAAATAAGAGAAAATAAAATGTACATTAAAAATCAAGTATCTTTCCAATATATGCGTTTCACAAAAATGAAAACTTTATTTTGGAAAATCCTGGTAAAGATAAAGCCTTCCTGGCATCCCTATTCTGCTTTGGAAAAAGAAAAAGTCCTTGCTCTGAAGATAGCTGAATATCTTTTACCAAAGAAAGGAGATATTAACTTGTGGAAAATCCCTCCGTGCACAGAGCTCTGGAACACACTCTACCTTTCTCTTTCCATTAGCTCAAGACAAAACTGCCAGACTCTCCTAAGGCATTGATTTAGTGTGCACAAGGGAGGTTCCTCTTTCTCCTAGAGGAATTCTTTTTTCTTTTTTTCATCTGTGCCATTTTTGCATTGCTAAATTCTTGCAGTAAATAGAATAGTGACTACTGAGACCTTACAAAATTCCTAGAAATTCAGACCATGTAGTTACAAATGTATGCTTTAAAATTTTGTTCTTCACTCCCTATTTTCATTAACTGTTGTATGAATCATATTAATCAGTTAAATTGTTACTGAATTAGAATATATAAAGTAAGCTAGTTTGGGAAAAAAACTAAATGAAGAAAACTTTTAATGCCTGTCTTTTTGTGTGTGATTTTTCTGTTAAAAGTAATGATAATAATGAGAACAGTCTTTTGTAATTAAAAAAAATAACCAGTTGAACTATATTTATCCCACTGCAAGTGCTTATTTTTATTTTCTTCTCCCCTTGCAGCAAATACAGATGTTAAAGGAAACTGGATTCCTATTTAAAAAAAGATATCTGTGCAACAGAGGAGGGACAGTATTTCATAGTGTATTTTTTCTTGTATTTTACTTTTCTTTATATTATTCACATTATTCTTTCATTGCTTAAAATAATGACATTTCTGTTAGATATCAAAACACAGAGGTGATATGACCTGCATACAATGAGATATGAAAGCACTTAAATAAGATAATTTAGTAATAGTACTATATTCTTTAGAACTACTCTGCCACAAGATAGTAGATTAAATTATTCTGACTACAATACAAACTAGAGTGAAAGTAAAGAGTGTAGATGAATAATAGTCTTCCATATCTTTTTACAGCCTTTCTGGGAAAGAATGAATGTAATTTGGCTAGCAAAATTGCTTTGGCAATACAGAGAAAAATGAGGAGAAAATAAGACTTTATGTTCTGCTTCACAAATAGTGACTAACAAGTAGATGAATATTAAGCAATATTCTTATAAATACTAAAATTATTGCATTATGTTTTTGCTAACTCAGAGGAAGGGAATTACCCACCATGTAAGACACCTAGCTTTAAACATTAGCACTAAGCTTCACCAAAGGCAAAACAAAATGACTGCAGACTGAGATTATAAAGAATGATTCAGATCCACTTCAATATCAGGAATTAGACACAGGAAACCCAACTGTAAGCAAAAGTAGGTAGCACATGTTTTTCAGATCAAGTAGGTCAGTGAAGAAACAGTATCATTTCTAAGTTGTAGAATTAAAAAATTAAAGCACAGAGCACAGATCAGGGAAATGGTGAACAACTGAAATACTCATGTCAGTAAATACAGGTAAGACCTGATCTTCTTTGGTTCACTTTACTGAGCAGAAACGCACTGTTCACACTCTTGATGATTTCTAACTCTCTAATGGGCTGGTCAGAATTCTCATATGCCAAGAAATAGGAAGAGAAGGTGAAAGGTCTAATGACAAGCTGACCTTGGAAGCAACTTCGCAAGCAAGGAGCATGAGAGGACTATTACTTAACAACCCCAAAGTGTACATTTTGGTATCTGGCATGCTTCAGGAAGTCCCACTAGTTCTGTTCCTGGGAATAGAAAATCTGTTCCAGAGCCCTCAATAACTTCTACCTCTTTATCAAGGGCTATGAAAATCATCAAGGCTAAAACTGCACACAAAGTGCTTCCAGGAGACCCAAAGTGCTTCTCATCTCTGTCCCACCCCAAAACTACGTCATGGTTTAGCACTGGTATTCCTCAATTTAGTGTTGCCACTGAAAATCTTCCAACCATGTTCTGTTTGCTTGTGCACCCTCTCCTCTTCGCCCTGCCCTGCAGCTTGAGAGGAGAATTGGAAGCACAAAAACATAAAGATCAAATGTTGAGATAAGAACAGTTGATTTGAAACAGTAATGAGACAACCCTACCACGCTGACCCAGAAGTGAGCCCTTCTCTCACCCCTGGAAAACAACATGACGTGGTATAATAACCGCTAGGTCTTGGCCTTCCTGGCTCCTTGCTACCACAAAAATTAACTTTCCTGGACAGAACCAGGACAACTTGATTCTTTCAGCAGGAAGAAATCTCTTTGGGGACTACCCAAATGAAGGAAATAGGTTTACAAGAGGGAAGCAGGACTTTCTTCAACAGACCCACAAGAGGTCTAAAAGTAGCACAACCAAACAGAGTTATTAATCCTTCCTCTCTTCCCATCTCCCCCATGCCAGTAAGGCATTACACGCATACAAGAAAATCTTTTAGCTTTAAAGTGCTGGTTCATTTCAGGTTTTCTGCTACCAATGAGTGAAAGTTCAATAATTTAGTTTGCTATAAAAAATGTGATAAGGGTTTCAAATAGAAGGATGAATTCTGTATATGATGACTTTTTTTTAAAAAAAGGAGCCTTAGTTTACTATTTACAATTCTAATACAGCACAACTTCATTTCCTGAGTCTTTTCCTTTTGCATTTCTTCCTCTATGTTTTCAAGCTGTTCCTTAACTAACTGTACAAGTTCATGGATATTTTCAAATCTATGTCCCTAGTTTTCATCAGCTCATGTTCTGGTTCTTAAATTTGCTCTTTCCTTATTTTATGTCTCAACTTGCAATAAATTATGGAAAGCATGTATGGCATACCTTTTTCTATTGTTATGTTCTCTCACAAGCAAAGTGCTAACATCAACTTAATTTCATAAAAAAGTCCACTTTTTTTAATTAATATTGGGGCACAACATACACCCTTCAAATATCTTCTTATCAGATAACAGGCAGATGCTCATTTTCTTTTTAAAATTACATCAGCATTAAGCTTAGAGTAACAGCACATTGATTCCTAAGCACTAATCAAAATAACTCTGGAGTATATGAAGCAAATAATGGCCCCTGAGCTCTTGTTAATGCCAAGGACTTCTCTCAGAATCTCTGATTTTATTCAGTAGTGAGTGACTTGACATTAATTGACACTGCAGGAACCAGAAGTAATAATTAATACTTTGCATTTATATTTTGATTTGTAGTTTGCTGTGAAATCTTGAAAAGAAAAAAAAAACTGGCATAAAATAATCTAACTATATATGGAAACTTACATTAGCTGTGATTAAACTGTGCAGAATATGACCTATATAATTTAATCTGAAAAGAGTTTGTTACCTCTGGGGAGAAAGTGTTCTGGTTCATTCCAAAGCTGTATAATTTGCATTCCAAAACATTTTCTGTGGGGTCCAAAGCTACAGAGTTATGTACTTACAGAAGTGTTTTATTATTTATTTGTACTCTAAAGATATACTGGCAATATATGTATCTTTATTGGATGAGTCTAAGAGCTTCGGCCACAGAATATGGCCATCTGAACTGAGAAATCCATCAAAAGGCTACTAGAACTCCAAAGTTAATGGAGCTGATGTTGCGATGACTGCACCTCAGATCAGTCAGTTAAAATTAATATATATGTGATAATTAATATATATGTGAATATATGTGATTAGGTTTTAAATGCTACACTTTTTAGTCTATGTACTTTATAAGAAATTATTTAAAGAAATGCCCTAAAACAAATGACCAAGTGTCTATACAAATTCTTTCCTTTGAATATGACACCACCGTATAGAAGGGTGGGCAACAATTGTATTAGAGGCTATGTGAGGACATTTTGTAGGAAATTATATCTGTAATGGATATTCCTCCCAGCTGCCTGCACACAGCCATTCTGGAAAATACCAGTATGTAAGAAGTCATGTAACAAATAGAGAACAGGGGGGAGCCAGGAAATAAGATCTTACAGCATCATCAAACACAAGTAGGCTAGAGTTTGGTAAAACTCAATGCTACATCACAGCTCCTTGAAATATTTTCCATATTCTGTAATGTCTATCAGAGAGCACTCAAAATATTTTCTCTAATTGGCAGCAAGGATCAATCTATAGGAGCCAATGCTGTTTTTTTTTATTAAAATGAGGGGCCTGGAAGGGTGTCACTATGCATATACGCTCAAGAGCTCACAATGTTTCTTGTACAAATTCATGCAAGCCACTAGCCTCTGAAGCCTTTTTCTTTCTTTTCCCTGAGACCAATATGCATCTTCTCCTCAGCCAGAGATTGGATGCAGCCTGACAACAAATTTCAAAATCTTTGTACATATCAAACAGAATTTAATTTTAATTTTCTATTTTATAAACTAAAAGAGACAAGAAATAGAAGTAGAAATAGATAGAATTTTCTGTAATGGGATGTAGTCATATCATGTTCTTACATTCATTGAAGGAAATAATTCTCCAACAGCCTGACTATAAGCTGCATGACTAGAATTTCATGACCTAACAGGACTGAAATGGGCAAAGTGCCTTTTCTATATGCAAATATGTATAAACCATTACCATTTGCTTCTACAGAATGTAATAAGGGAACTAGCTAGTGACGGAGAGCTTCCATAACCAGAAACAGTTATGCAGACTTGTTCCTGGAAGTTCTCACTTCAAGAGAGAATAGAGGAAAATAATTAGAGGAATAGGCTGAGTTTATACTTTCTAGTGATTAGGGCACTATCTAGAAGAAATCTGGCTTTCAAGCTCTGCTTCAAAAAGTACTTGTAAGTTAACTTTAAGTTTCAGTGCAAATACAGAAGCAGTCCTGGGACCAGAGTCTGGAAAGGTAGCACACCTATATGAGAAGAAACGTAGATAACACAAGGCATCTAACAGCTAGACTATTAAGAGAATAAATAAAAATTGCAGAATCACAGAATGTGCTGAGTTGGAAGAGACCCACAGGGATCAACAAGTCCCATTCCTTGGGGTGCACAGGGCACCCCAAGAATTGCACCATATATCAGAGAGTATTGTCCAATATCAATCTGTCAGGCTTGGTGTTGTCATTACTTCCCTGGTGAGTCTCTTACAGTGCCCAACCACCCCATGAGTGAAAAACCTTTTCTTGAGATCCAATCTAAATCTCCCTTGACACAGCTTCAGGCCATTTTTTTGGGTAACTGTATACCACAGAGATCAGGGCCTGCCCCTCCTCTTCCCCTCACAAGAAAGTTCTAACTGCAATGAGGTGTCCTCTAGCTCTGTTCTTCAGGGTGAACAGATCCAGTGACCTCAGCTGCTCCTCATGCAGCTTCCTCTTAAGGCCCTTCACCATCTCCATTGCTTTCTTTTGGATACTCTCCAACAGTTTAATATCTTTGTTACATTGTGGCACCCAAACCAGCCCCCAGGACTGGAGGTGAGGCTCCCCCAGCTCAGAGCGGAGCAGGATAATCCCCTCCCTTGTCCAGCTGGCGATGATAGGCCTGATGTACCCCAGGACAGGGTTGTCCCTCCTGGCTGCCAGGGCACTGCTGACTCCTGTTCAACTTGACATTGACCAGCACCCCCAGGTCCATTTCCATGGCACTGCTCCCAGCCTCTTATTCCCTGGTCTGTATGCTTATCTTGGTTGTGAACATTTGATGGATAATTCACTCTAGCTTGTCTCTTCTTACACCAGCACTTGCCCAACATACCTAATGCTACCAGTTCACTCAGGTTGCATCTTCCAGTAAGATATGGGGACTTAGAAGAGCTCCCATTTCCTCAGTGCAGGTCAGGCATAGCAGGGAGAGGTTGAGAGATGCTTGCCTTGACTACTGCCCTGTACTTGCTTGAGAACACAGTGTTTCTAGAGATTCTTAATCTCAAGAGTTCTTTTATTATTTATTTATTTATTTTAGTTTTCAAGCTTTGTTATCTTAGTTTTGCCAGAATTTGGATTTCTGATTCTTGTTGTCTCTTACCTTATATGCTTTACTGGGTGATGATGTAGCTTTTACACAAATTAAATGGATTTATAGTGTTTGTATTGATGATAAAGTGCAGCCTTCAGAAGCCAATTTTCATTCACTGTAACAGACTACTGACTTTTGTAACAATTTTAGAAAATTTTCTGAACCTGGATTAGTGGTGTGACAAAAAGGTGAAGAAGACTTTCAGTTCAGTTTGGATAGCAATAAAAAAGTTTGTGTCTTCTTTGACAGATTATTAAAATAATTATTAAAATAGATTATTAAAATAAATTCAGTAAAGTGGTAAGTTCCATCCTTGAGTATCTTAAAGAAAAACATCTATATTTCATATATAGATGGAGTCTTAATTTGTGAAAGTACTTCACCACACAAGAAGTTCCTGGCCATGCAAATTCTAGATAGTGAGAGA
>VZDJ01006585.1:9302699-9442257 GCA_008694505.1 Cyanoderma ruficeps | reverse complement strand
CAACTTTAATATTGCTTTCACTCATATGCAAAAAAACCTGGGGTGTATTCTGACAGATTTTTCAACTCTGATTTGTTAGTAATAGTGGAGTAATTCCTAAAAATAATCATAACACTTTTCTGTGAACTTTTCAGTCAAAAATGTAATATGGAGTGCTAGAAAATTAAATTTCAGAAAAGTGTTCATTTCAGCTCATAAATTATCTTCTATCCTCTCTAGAAAAATGTTAAAGCCATCCAGTTAATGAGGATCTATAATCAAATGTGGAAACACTTGGTATAAGGTTTCACAGATTGGGGCAGGGAAAATTAGGAAAAAAGAAAAGGAACAAATGTTAAGGAGTGATGCCTTTGGGTTTAGTCAGTAGAGTTTAGTGTAACTGAAGAGAGAAACTCTTCAGGACTTCAACCCGCTTTTAAAACTTTCACCTTTTCTGTTATTCCCAAACTTTTCCCAGCAAATTAATTTGGGAGTCAGGAATGAATTTTAATAACTCTAACTCCTCAATGTGAGAGTGAAATTACTCAGCTGGTTTTGAATTTTTGTAGTAAACCATCGTAAATCTTCTTAATTATCTGAGTAAGTTGGATTTATGCTTTCCATCATAGATGCAGCACAAAATTTCAGAAGTATTTCTGACCTCAAAAGTTTTTGAGCTTCTGAGAGCAAAAATCTGTCTTTGAGGAACTGGGAGTTTAAACAACTAGTGATAATTTAATAATTTCCTTCATTATCAGACTCTCAGTATGTGATGAGAAGCATGCTTTCCCTATTCATCCGTTTTCAAAAAGCGTATCTAATCATGCAGCTATAATGCATATTTCAACTGGTTTAAAGAATCCTTGAAAATAAAAAGAAAAAAAACACAAAAAAACCACAACAAACCTCTAAATAAATGTGATCTTTTGTAAGATGGCAATGAAACACAAATAATAAATGAGTCCTTGATGTGTTCCACAGACATGACCAGTATTACAGTATTAGAATTAATGTCACAGAACAGCTGTCAAACAAATGACAGTTTTTGGCAGCCAGGAAGCTCTGAAAGCTGCTGCTATGAGCAAGACTGAAGAAAAGGGCACAGAGAACACATGGTGGGCTTCATGTTCAGTGTCCTTTAGTTTTATCCTGTCTGCCTAGCAAAATTCCTCACTTAGGATGATCATTGTCCTAAACCATGTCCTAACAAAACTGTACATTTCAGTTCAGGAGTTCCTTTCTCCAGAGGATGCATTCTTAGAGGAAAACACACAATCAGATCCACCTCAGTGCACTGGCCACAGTGGAGGGGCCTGTCACTCATGTCTATACAAAACTGGGATTATAGGGTCACATTCAGGTTACCTTTCATAGACACATGCCCTGGAGATTCCCTTCTGCTTCCTTTACAGTCATCAGTCTCAAATATAAAAAATTCCTTAGACCATTTCTCTACACTTCTAGTAGTAAACCTTCCTTGAACATGCTGAAATATTAAGACATTTAGGGTTGGTTTTTTGTTGCTTTTCATTCGTTTTTGTTTGTCAGTTTTTGTTATTTATAAGCTGTAATTTCAGAAGCACGTTTCCTTCATTTTAGTTCCCAGACCACTCTTGTTTTTAGGAGTATGATTTTGGTAAAATGGTTGCTTAGTTTTCACAGCTTTTCACACTGATGATTATTTGACCACCCACCAACTCCTCTTATATACTCTCATACTCTCTATAAAGCACCTCTGTTGAAAATTGTCAGAAAGCTACTCAAGTGACTTTCCTGTTTCACTTCAGCTTTGTCTCTCCTTCCCTCCAACTCTCTCCACATGGCTCATCTACTTGTTCACCCTTGTCAAAGCCAGACTATGAATACTTCTGGGTACACTTTGTATTGCATGTCTGTTTTCTAGCTACCACAATGCGGCATTTTATCTTGATTTGATCATGCGTTACGGCATAATGGTGAGGTGTGATGACAGAAGAATTCTGCAGCTGGTCTCCTATTCAAAAGAAGCCAAGATAATGTCTTCAGGGCTCTACGACAACTTGAAGAAAAATGCCCATCATATCCAGAGATTACAGCCTGCAGATGTCCAACCTTAATAGATGGAATCCAGCGATGCATTTTTTGAAGCACAAGTTTAGGATAAAAAAAAGAGAAAAAAACCAAAATCGTTGGTATGGTGGCCTTTGTTAGTTGTTCCTTCATGTATAGAGTTAAAACAGGTTATAAAGAATAATCTTTAATTAACAATATAAGACATTCTATATATGTGAATGAAAAGTACCAATAAGGAACTATTTGAAGTTTAGCACAAAGTGTAGCCAGAGTTCTGCATTTTTTGCTTCAGTAAATCTATTTCCATCTTTCTTTCTGCATTTGCTATCAGTAATTTTAACTCATTTAGGGGATACTATAGAAACTATTCCTTCAAATTTATTGCAAATACAAAATAAATTAACCACTGTAAAATCGTAAGAACACTACTGGGTAGGCTAAGCAGTAATGTGTTTCAAGCTGAGCAAGCAGATGGCACTATTTTCATTCTTACTCATTTATTTTAAAGTATTTTGTTCAATATTTATAAGGAAAAAAATTCTGAATTACTGAAGGTAAAACTATAGCACTCAAATACTTTAGGAAGAGGTTTATAATTTTTCATCAGCATTTTAATACATATACAAAAAAATCTAGTTTAAAGCCAACAGAACCCTTATTATTTGAAAAATATCCTTTTGTAAAGACAAAATTTTGGTTTTAAATTAAAACTTTGCTGCTAAATTAATTAAAATTCAGAATTCCACTTTCATATAGGTGAAACTCAAACAAAATTCAGTGTGAAAATCAGAGCTTCTGTTTTAGGAGGTAATACTGCATAACATAAGAAGTCTCTGTTTATTCAGTATCTCATACCCTTATTGACATTTACTGATTACTATGTGTAAGAGTAGAATGCTCCCTACCTATTGAGCACTGAGTATCCCAACTGAAAAATGTGTTCCTTAAATTTTAACAAAATCTTTCCAGATAGAAGCATAATAAGAAAAGGCAAGTAAACACAAAAAACCTGTCTCATCTGAAAGCCCAGATCATATTAAACTCAACAATCAAAGACAGTCACCCAGTCCCACCACTAAGTGACAGAAAAGTTCCTAAATCCACTGTAGTCCTCTAGTAACTTTTGTTTCCTTAGTCACACTTCTCCAAGGTTAATACTAACAAACCTTTGAATATGTAGAATGTCTCAAATCTTCATGTCTTGTGTGTGACACATCCCACAGACAGATTTCATTCATCTGCCTTACATTACCTGTCCTAAGAAAAATATACAGAAAACCTTGTGTCCACTTGGATTACAGTTTTTCAGCTTCATTTCAACAAAATCATAGAATTTTGTGTTCAAGATGACTTGAACAAAGTACTAACTACCAAGAAGTAACTATTTTTCACATATCAATATATTCAGGTTGAGATTTGTAGGTAACAGGTAACAGCAACATCTGTTTAAAACTATTGAATACATTTGTTGTGACTCTAAAGGAGAGGACATCTGGTCGTGCTGGTGTCCCAGTTTAATAGCATACCTAGAAACACCAACTTAGAGAGGTTCAATACTGCTTCCAAGAAAATAATAGATACCAATTCATTTTGCAGCAATTATATAGCCACTGCAGGTAATTATAAAGGTGGAAGAAAATGTATATTTCCACAATTAATTTCCAGGTTGCTGAGGAGTATCAGGGAATGGATGAGACTTAATTCTGTAGTTAATGTGGAAGGGATGGTTCTCCTAGAGATCAGTATCACCTGCATGTCTGGTCACACTTGGCTGTATCGTGAAGATGATAAGGCTCTTCTGGTTTTTACTTTTATGAATTAAATTTTATATATTCATCTTAGTGCACAACGAGTTTTTTTAATTATTATTTTTGAATCTGTAAGCAGAACATTTGTAATTGGTTTACAATTTAGGTCAAATTTTCATACATACACACAAATATATAAATCTTTTAATATAATCTTGATTTCTTACAGGTTTATTTTTAGTTAAAATTAATGACATAATAATACCTACTACTATTTGTTGTTTTCTACAGTGATAGTCCTTAATTGTTAAAAAAACGCCTATATATTTTCTACTCATACTCACTTCAGAGATTTTGATATGCAAAACCACATTTCGATGTCAAACACTGCAACTGGTGTCCTTATTTCCAAAGAAAATCCATTTCAACTTTTTACTTTATTATGTCAAAATAGCATTAGACCCCAAACTGCATTATGAGCTGATGTTAAAACTGAAATCAGATTTATTTTTGCTACTGCAGGTTATTATGCATCAATACATTCCAGTTAAGAAACTTATTTTTCATTTCCTTCTTTGATGTTTTTTTTCTCAGTGAAGCCTGTCTTTCAAGCAACTGAAAGAGATTCTGTATCTTGATACGTACTTCAACTAATCTTGTTAGCTATCACAAGAGCCAGGGCCTGCTGCTCTTTGAAATTTTCTGCACAATGCCAATTATACAATTCCTTGAAATCACCATACATCCAGCATATCCTTTCGGCTCCTAGAGGTCAAAATATTACAGCTCTGCAATATTATCCAGTATTTTTACATGATCTATATGCAAGAACAGTTTCCTTGTTACATTTGCACTTCATATTGTCTTCCTTTCATAATTCATTAGAAAATTCCCTACATAATCATCTAGAAGTAACTTTTTCTACCTGGAAGTATTCATTTATTTTCAGCAGTTTGTTTATACAACAGGATAAAAATTAGTCTTTCCAACTTGAGGTTCATGAAGAACACCACGTCTGTGTGCACATGTATAGGTGTGTATGTGGGTATATGCAACTTTTTAATATGTTTGCTCACAGGTCATGGAATAGTTCTGAATCAAAAACTTCTGGTTCACTAGTACTGAAAAGGAAGCAGATAATTTTTTGACTATCACAAATTGCTAATACTGTCAATGCATGTATAGAGTTATTTATAGGAAGCATACATTATCTATTTTTCTGTCACATATATCATTGGTTTTCCTAGTGCTACAAAGCCAATAAAAATAGCAATTTACTTCTATGTGTTAATAGAACATAATTATTTAATGTAAGAGATTAAATTTTCTTTCATATTCAGAAATATGGGCAGAAGTATCACTCTATCTCTTGAATTATTCTGGAATAAGGTTCAGTCATATGTTTTCTAATTCCCTTCCTAGTCAGCAAAGAGAAATAAAAACACCTTTAAAGGACCACTCACACTCTCTCATAGTAGCTATGTATGACCCATTTAGTGGATGAGGGAAAGTCTGTGAAAGTTGTCTACCTGGATTTTAGTAAAGCCTTTGACACTCTTTCCACAGCATTCTCCCAGAGTAACTGGCTGTTCATGGCTTGGAGGGGTGCACTGTTCACTGATGGCTGGGATCAACAAGTAGTGATGAATGAAACTAAATCCAGCTGGCAGCCAGTCACGAGCCTGGCACCCCAGGCCTCAGTACTGAGGCCATTTCTGTTTGATACCTTTATCAGTGATCTGGGAGAGAGGATTGAGAGCATCCTCAGTAGGTCCACTGACAACACTAAGTTGGAATGTTGATCTGCTGGAAGTGAGGAAGCCTCTGCAGAGGGATCTGGATGGGCTGCATTGACAAGTTGGGTCCCTTTGGACAAGATCAGGGGCTGGGTCTGGCACTTGGGTCGCAGCAACCCCATGAAGTGCTACAGACTTAATGAAGAGTGCCTAGGAAAATATTAGCTCATTGGATATTTGGATTATTATTAGATGTTGGATATTGAGTAAGTGGGAAAGGTATTATTGGGGTGGAAAAGGATGAAAGGTAGAGGTTTGTGATTTTGCTATGGCACGAACTGTATTAAAGAATCAAGGCATTTTTCCTGCCCTGCTCCACAGGATATCAATGAAATAAAGTAATTTTCTACAGTCCTACACTCTGCTAGCACTTCTCTGAGGCAGGTCACTAGAGACTTTGCAATTGACAGAAGGAGTATTTGCCAGTTTCTTTCAGTTTTTGAATCACAAGGGAGGTCATTATTCTAAATAATATGAATAATTATTTTTGTTGGGTTTTTAAAATATTTTGTAAATCTGCATTTCCTGAGGTTCGGAGGGGGTGGTGTGACAGTTTATTGTGTTTTGGTTTTCAGAGAGCAGGGGGGTTCCCTTTTGTTTTTGTGACCCTTAAGGTTCAAACAGAATGGCACAACAGGGTGTGCACTGTGGTATTCTAGTGACGTATTCTGGTGATTAGTAGATAGAAAGAAGAGGACAAAATGCTGGCAACCTCACAGACATTTCATTATTAGTTCATAATCATAATTCATTCCCTGGAGTATCTCATAATGTTCATGAACTCTTTAAAAAAGACAAAGAATTTGAAGAAAAATACCTGTAAAAATGACAGTGTTATTTTTTCAATTGGTCAAAATATCATTCTAGAAAAAAAATCACTGATACTTTCCAAGTATTCATGATAATATTTTATGATTGCAGCAAATTTTTGCATATTGTACATAATAGTTGAATGTAATATCTGTCATTTTATAAAATGTGCAAATGAGACAATATATATTCACAGGAGATACAAACCAACAGGAGTCTCAACTTTTAGAAATAATTAATACTGAAATAAAGACCTGTCTTATTACAAAAAGGGAATAGGATCTGTCTTCCTCAGGTTGCTACAAATTCTTCCAGAAACTTCTGTCTGGAGCTGATGTTTGATATTGGGACATCACATATGCCAAAATGAACAGTGTGCTCATTCCCAGAAAAAAAAACCCTCTTTGTTCCAGGGCAACCAATATGATTGAACCAACACTGGCTGCCTCTACACTATTGAATGTACTGCTCCAAGAAGGCATTCCTGGCTCTAGGCTTAATCAAGTAATTCCTGTCACTCTTCAGTGTAAGGTATCCTGTTATACCCACTTTAGCGAGGCACCTACCTCCAGATTTTATAGCACTTAGTCTTAGCCTTTCTTTGGTATCTGAATCCTCAGACATTTTCCTATAATTTTCATTGCTGTGGTTTTTTGAGTTCTCTGTGGTTGAAAAAATGTGGTGACTGAGCCACAGCTCATCTGTTGTTTCTTTTTTTAGAATGTGAAATGGCATTACATATTTCTTTCCAGTCAACAAAAATCAGGCTAAAGCTGACTCAAACAGGCTTGCTCCTTTGAAAAAGTCGCAAAAGCCATTATTATAAGATGTATTTTAATTAACACAGTGCAATTTTAACATCCCTCATGCATATGTGTGCCCGTGTACAGAAGCTGAAAGGGCCTCTTATTTTGCCATTATAGGTGTATACGAAAAAAACCAGAAAAAGTATCTCTCCAAGATTTTTTTCTTGTGAATTTCCTTCTTCGTTTTTCCTTTGAATGTTTACCCCAGTGTTTCAGAATTTTTGCTGACCATACATATAGTTTAGCTATTCTCAAAATATATATAATGAACAGAGTTAAAATGTATTATTTGAGTCACAGTGTTTATTCTCTTCTGTATGGTCAGAATAAGTTCAAGTAGCATGATAAATGTATGGATTTTGTGCTAACAAGAAATGTACCATTTCCAACCTATCACTTGCATTTTTCATCTACTCGAAGGAGGAGGATTTTGAAGACAGATGCCACCTAGGGATCTTTGTTTCCTATTTTTAAAGCATCATAAGTTGCTCATATAAGCACAATGCTGGTTGTCTGTTTACAAAAGCATTTTTGACAAACTGATTTTTGTTTTAACTGGCATTTTGAATGGATTGTTCTTTTTTTCTCAAGCCCAAGGTTATTTCTCTCTAAACTTTCTATTGGGATTTCTCAGCACTACTACATGTGTTCATGTGTTTATCCCACTTAAAGAGCAGCACGTCTGACCCCTTGGGTCATAACTTCAGCCTCCATGGCACTGAAACATTACAACTCTTTTTCCCATCTCCATCCACAATGTTTTCATTTATGAATAAGGTAGATGAAGATATTGTAAACCACATTTTTACAAACTTACAAACTTACAGAATCACAGAATATGCTGAGTTGGAAGGGACCCACAAGGATCCTCGAAGTCCAGCTCCTGGTACTGCACAGGACCATTCCCCAGAGTCATATTATGTGTCTGAAAATCCAAACACTTCTTAAACTCTGTCAGGCTGGTGTTGTGACCACTTCCCTGGGGAGGCTGTTCCAGAACCCAACCATCCTCTGAGTGAAGAACCTTTTCCTGATATCCAACCTAAACCTCCCCTGACACAGCTTCAGACCAATCCCTCAGGTCCTGTCTGAGTCATTTCTAGATTTTGAGAAAAGAATAGTAAGAATTATTAGGATCAGGAAAAGAAAAGGATGTGAAAAGGCTAAAATATGGACAAGGTTGTATCACTAGCTCTTTTCTATGTATATCGGTGAGTTTCCCACTGATCACAAGAGTGAAGAGATCAATGCCTGCCCCTTTGTTTCCCCTCATGAGGAAGTTGTAACTGCAATGAGAGTTCCCTTCAGCCTCCTCTTTTGTTGGATGTAGTAGTAGCTTTTTGATGCCTATATGCATTACTTAAGCATCTACAGAAAATGAGTTGTTGAAAAGTGAACATAGCTTTTCAAAATTATTTGAAAAAGCTAGATTGTCTATTACCTGAAGACTTGAAAAAAATGTTGACCTTTAAGCACAACAAGTCTTCATATCAATTGGTTTTGATGCTGGAGTATTTCACAAATTTATAACTAGGAATGTTGAAACATAAAGTTTTGGCAGTTATGATGAAAGAGAGCTTGGACTTACTGCAATGACTGTTTCCATTGTAGATTCCTCAGAATTCAGAACTCTTGATTTGAAAACTAAAACTGTGTTTGTTTGCTTTGATTTTTTCGAGATCAAAATACCATTCAGATATATAGTTGCAAGAGAATTTTTATTTCCCATTTTCCCACTGGGTATTTTTACTGCAAAAAGCTTCAGCCAACCCTAGTTCTCACTTTAGAGGAAATCAAGGTTTCCACAAAGGTCAGTAAAATGTTCCTTATGAACATAGGAAACATAGTGATAATGAGTCATGAAGTTGTTGCAGCCTGCTTGCACTGGGAAAAGTGAGTGACATAACCAGATGCTAACACCTAACACCACAACAATCCATGCTTTGCTTGCCTTTCCTCTGTCATCCCCTTTCTTTGCATAAACAAGTACGGGAATCCCCAGGGCCCTGTACTTGCAGGAGTACATTAACCCATGGGCAGTGGTGGCGTGTGGGAGCCCTTGCCCACTTCTCATTCTATATAAACTCATGAGAGGCAGAGGATTGAGCATAAGAACACACCTTATGCATTTCAATTTTTCCTTCTCTTAAGTCAGCAGAGAGAGAAACATACAGGAGTGTGGGGAAAGGAAGAAAAAGGAGGATTTTCACTTCCGCATGGAAATAATTTAGTAGTACAAATATTGCAATACTTAAAGGTGTCTAGTATCTGTCAAAATGACAAGCATGTATGTACAGGCTTGTTTCCTCTATTTGTTCATTTTTTTCTTTCTTTTTAAAGGAATGGAATGTTTCAATAAAGCTTTTTTAATAGCATTTAGATTATAAAGTGGATTACCAGTTTTAAATATTTATCTGTGATTAAACAGATTGGTTTAGCTCATAATATTAGTTTTCTTCCCAAGCATTGAAATCCAAACATCTTTTGAATTTCCAGTATTTATAGCATGTTGTTCTCCTGCATAGCATAAAATAAAAACCACCTGATTAAAAACACTGTTCCAATAGATCCCACACCAAATAATCCCTATGCCCTATGACAGTGATATTGACATTAACTTGGGACACACATTCTATTATAAATCTATATTTATCATTTTAACAGCTTTATATAAGAAAATATTTGGTATATAAGAAAATATTTGGTTTTAAATGTATCTCATATTTTCTGTCTGTTTTTGAAAGTCACCTTGAATCTCATTCTTGGATAGGAGACTGGTAAATATAGATGATGCCAGCAAAAAAACCCACAAAAAATGTAGTTAAACAAAAAAAAAAAAATCAACACTGTCTAGACATGTCCTTCACTATGAAACTGGTAGACACAGACAGTTCCAATAATAAACAAGAAATTTTGCATATATTCATGTACATAGTCCTATTTCAGAGAAAGAATATTTAACAACTGGATTCTCAAAAAGTTTGAGATAATGGATAGACTGATTAAAGAGCCTGTGGGTAACATCCCAGCTATAATTGTATGTTCAGCTGCTTCACTAGATGCCATTGAATTTATTGGACCTTTGATGAAGTCAAAAATAAGCTCTCTATGATAGCTCTCTCATAGATCTCTGACTGTTCTCTGACATCCTCTCACTGTCTACCCATCTCTTCATTGATTATATGGGGAATCTATGACAACTTACTTAAAGCATCTCAATTTGGAGTGGCAAAGTACAGATACTTAATGAATATTCTAATGACAGCAGCTCATCAGGAACTTTCTTGGAAATTTTTGCTGTTCTTTAGAAAAGTTTTTTTGCCGTTGCTGTTGTTCTTTGCTTTAGGATACTAAAGAGTCAGCATACGAATATATCATTTCTGTTCTTGTAAGAAAGAACATCATTACATGAAGCTGCCTGCAAACTTTCAAAAGCTGTTAAAATGATAAAATATTAGACAAACCCTGGTTTAAAGAAAGTATTTAGCAGCAAAATGACATATGATTTTCTATAATATCATCGCTAATGACTGGGAGTACAGATTGCAGGTGTAAAAGAGAAACTCCAATACAGCAATAAAAGCAATTAGATTATTCAATTTTGAAAGTACTCAGAGCACAGAGATATTATGCAACAGAGTGCAGGTCAAAATCTGCAGAGACATTTTGGCATCAAGTTTCCACAGCTTTAGTAAGCAGATAAACACACAAATATCTGTTAACAATCCTAGAATATGTAATAGAACAGTTCTGTCTCACAGTAATAATTATTAAGATCCTGTGCAGCATTTACTTTAAGAAATTCCAATGAAAATAAATAGGAAATTTATTACAATACACTAAGTAGAGATCTCATCAATCTGTAGAGCATAAGGTAATTCAATCTTTAGTAAAATCAGCTAATTCACTTGAGGAAAAAGAAGCAAACCAACAAGCCAACACAAAAAAATTTCAAACAGCCAAACAGCTATTCAATAAAATGTGAAGGATTAAAAAAAGCAGTGTCTACAGATCTTTGAGAATATAGAAGAACTATAGTGCAGCATCAATGCACTGAGACAGCCCAGACTAGGACATGTAACCCATATGCCATTGGAGAAACTGCATGTATGTCATTCTGCAGATATCTAAGTACTCTTATTGTACTCCATGACTACTTTAGAAAAAAACAGTGGTTTTTTTTAGATTTTGTTAAAGAATAATGAGAACTATTGGGATTGGGAACAGAAAAAGGATGGGAAAAGGCTAAAATATAGACAAGGTGTATCAGTAGCTCTTTTCTATATGCATATTGGTGAGTTTTATCTTCATATGCATGTTTTATTATGGATTTAATACTTTATTTCAGACAAAAGGCAGCTCTGCTTTGAGGATGACAAATTAGTATGGACCGAATATATGTATGAAACAGAAAAGAGTGAAAAGATTGCATAGGACAACCTGAGAGACTAAAAACAAATTGTAAGTGATCAAACAAAGAATTTTTAATATGTTTATAGAAGAAATCATCAGCAGGTGTGATATGGCAATTCTCCGTTACTTTTAATGGTACTTGTAATGTCTATAAGTTTATACTAAATTTTCCCATGTAGCTTAGAACATCTGCTGAGGCTGAACAGACTCTTAAGGGGAAACTCCAACTAATTTCATCAACAAAATAATATTCATCTGGTTTTATCTGGTCATTTAAACACCCTCTACTAAAAAAAAAATCTCAAATTAATTCAGCTGTTCTTCACTATGTATCTTAGGATGGGATCTCTGCACTGTTTATAAAAGATGCAGGCAATTAATGCAGTAGGTTGCATTAATTGGCTTCAAATGAAAAACAGTATCATAATGACAAGCAGGGATATGAGGACCAAAAAAATGTATCAGAGTTTCTGCATAGTTTATGAGTTTCCTAGCTATTATTTCACGAAAGAGACCCCATTTTCTCAATGCTTCTTATCCACTGTCACTGTGAATATGCTTTTTAAGCTTAGCATTGACTGTGGATTGCTTTCAATATTTGCAGTCATACAGCTTTATATAGTTTGTCATATACTTGTTTTATAATTTCTCTCTCAGGAACATGAGATAAAACACTGTTTTCTATATTATAGGTTGTGGAGGCTCTGAGTCACACAGAGGGAGATAGCAATGACTGGAGAACGAAATCATCTCCTTCCTTCCACTTCACAAGACTGATGATTACACAGTAGTGAGAAAAGTATAATCCACACTATGGATAGAAAGACTCAACCCATGGAAATAATACATCTCGGTTATTTTATATACAATTTTTCCTTCTTACAACCACACATTAAATTGACTTGACATTCATGTGTGCAATACGTGAAGGACATGGTAATGTTTTTTACTTCATGAGATTATTTACATTTCTATTAGTTACAAAAGATATTAATTTATTTTATTTATTTTCAGAAAATTAGAAGCCACTTAACATTTTATTTAGGGTGAAGTTTTCCCAAACCTTGATTCTCAGTTATTGAATAATTTTCTAATTGACACACTTTTTATAACCTTGATTATTTTTCCCCTTTTATTCCTTTTGCAGTACTCTGAGAGTTAATAATGTCCTAACTAATTTACATTCTCCTTTTTGAAGAGTACAAATTTCTATGCAGAAAATGCTGTTCGCTGCAGATAACGAAACCATTAAAAACATTCTGTTGTACCCAATCCACTATTGCTTAATGTGCAAGATGAATACTAAAAGCACCATTAGATGCAGAGACAGTTACCAATCACTTATTGACAATTACACAATTAATTAGGTAGCTGCTTCACATTAACAGTTTCAATCTGAGTGTATATTTTCTGTTATGTATCTAAAACAAATATTTATTGAACTGGAGGACAGGACCAATCCTAGCTGCTTCCTAACCAGAGATCTGCAGAAAACAAGAAGCAAGCATTATGCAGCACATGGCTTCGGTCTGCATTCATGACTCACAATCATGCCACGCTTCTTGTACAGCAAAGGAACAGCACGTACTTAGCCATGCACAAGAGACTACTGTCTTCGTCCTCATGCTAATGCTTCTTGCTGCTGCTATGGAGAAAATGGCACTCAAATTATCTTAAAAGATGTAAGAACAGAAATAAACACATATCTCAATCAGCTACACTGCTCACAAGGGAATACCCAAACTTTTTTATATATATGTGTGTGTTTTTGTTTCCTGAGACTCTACAAAATGTACAGCCTATTTAACTAAGCCTTCGATCTACAGTCTTTCTTCTGGAAAACATGGGTAACAATGGCATCCAAAAAGTTTTCAAAGGAGAAATGCCATATATAAAATCTTGTGCCAGTAGGATAAGCACCATGTACTTCCTTCAAACTTCCTTCCTGTTGGTCTTACATACAAATAACAGAAATGAACAGTTGACTCTTTTGTTTATATCCTAGTGTTGCTACTTCACTGTTCTGCAGCTCTAGAAAAACAGTGATTTGGGGGATGGTGTGTGTGCTATGATTACGGTGTAACAATATTTCATAGATTGTTATTTACAAAGTACTGTGAAGTGTAATGAATGTATTTTAACTTTTTTCTATAGAAAAGCTCTTTAATATTGATTAAAAGGAAAAAAAAGCTTCATTATACCACATTTTTACATAACCAGCCCTAGAATACCTCTCAGCACAGGAATACAACCAGATACATCAATGACTGTCTAATTCTTCAATTTCAGTGCTGACTTGACATCAAGAAAAAGCTCCCTCTGTAATAAACTGAAATGTTTCTCTGCAGTATTTACAAGTTCCTGGAAAAATTACCTGAAGGCCCAAAGATTTAAAGTTTCGTGTCTAATAAACATTTTAAATAATCCTATTAATTTAGTAAATCAATACAAAATAAACAATGAAGACTTCTTTACATAACTTTAGATGGAAAGCTACTCTTTATGCTTCTTTAAGCTACAACTTTAATGTAGTCTCTCTGTCAGACAGTTATGAATATATCTGTCACTAAAAATCCCTACTGGCAAATAGAAGGCTAAAAGAAAGCAATGAATCTAACTATTCATGATGGAGGACTTACCAAGGTAACTACACAGACAGGGAAGGGGAAAAGCTGATGTATTAAAAATGCTTCTACTACTGAAACTCATGGAAGAAGGCCTTTTAATCCAAGAGCAAGTTTTTAAAGTAAAGAAAACCATTTGTGTTCAGAGTAGTGGTCATGTTGTAAATAGACATCACTCTTGAAGGCCTCCTTATCTCCCACTGCCCATCTCTCTTCCAGCCACCTCTCATTTCTTCCTCACACTTCCACGCAATGCATTGCTGTGTCTGCAACATTCCCCTTCTTCATGCCTCTTGCCACACACTGAATGACAAATTGTAAATACTTTTTTCTTTTTTTTGTTTGACTTTTTTTTTTTTNATGAATGTATTTTAACTTTTTTCTATAGAAAAGCTCTTTAATATTGATTAAAAGGAAAAAAAAGCTTCATTATACCACATTTTTACATAACCAGCCCTAGAATACCTCTCAGCACAGGAATACAACCAGATACATCAATGACTGTCTAATTCTTCAATTTCAGTGCTGACTTGACATCAAGAAAAAGCTCCCTCTGTAATAAACTGAAATGTTTCTCTGCAGTATTTACAAGTTCCTGGAAAAATTACCTGAAGGCCCAAAGATTTAAAGTTTCGTGTCTAATAAACATTTTAAATAATCCTATTAATTTAGTAAATCAATACAAAATAAACAATGAAGACTTCTTTACATAACTTTAGATGGAAAGCTACTCTTTATGCTTCTTTAAGCTACTACTTTAATGTAGTCTCTCTGTCAGACAGTTATGAATATATCTGTCGCTAAAAATCCCTACTGGCAAAAATAAGGCTAAAAGAAAGCAATGAATCTAACTATTCATGATGGAGGACTTATCAAGGTAACTACAGAGACAGGGAAGGGGGAAAGCTGATGTATTAAAAATTCTTCTACTACTGTAACTCATGGAAGAAGGCCTTTTAATCCAAGAGCAAGTTTTTAAAGTAAATAAAACCATTTGTGTTCAGAGTAGTGGTCATGTTGTCAATAAACATCACTCTTGAAGGCCTTCTTACCTCCCACTGCCCATCTCTCTTCCAGCCACCTCTCATTTCTTCCTCACATTTCCACGCAATGCATTGCTGTGTCTGCAACATTCCCCTTCTTCATGCCTCTTGCCACACAATGTATGACAAATTATAAATGCTTTTTTCTTTTTTTTGTTTGACTTTTTCCTTTTTTTTTTTTTTTTNTTTGTCTTTGACTGAGAAGTCTTCCCCAGGTCACAGTGTCAGAAAATGAAAAGGATAATATGGCAAACATGCTACCTCCTCTATATTGCCCACTATCCTTCACAGTTCTCCATTCTCACATAGTCTTCAGAAGGTACTCAGCAGGACACAGGTCTCACAAGTAGCCTGTGTTCTGTGCACCATGCCCACCATGCCATGTGCACCATGCCAGAGTGTGTGAAATGGAAATGGGAACTTTTGTTTAGTAAACTAAAGTTATATTCTGAGATGTTTAGAGACGTTTTCAGATGATCACCATAGGTGTCTCACTTGCAAGGAAGTATTGGGACAAGGAGGCCAAGAAACTTTTGGCTGTATTGACTCAATTTTCAGTGACCGACAAAAATTCAATATATGCTCCTAATGTAAAGCTGTAATTAAGAGGAAGTTCTAGCTTTCTCTTTTCCAAGATAGCTTGGGTTTGTGATGGTACATGAGAACATAGACCCTTTGTACAATTTAGTCCTTCCAAAAAGCTGAAGTCAAAATGTTTCACACCCTGCTGTTAAAACCATGACTATTATGCTACTTTTATTTCTACCAACATATTTATTCTAAAAACATCTCTAAAATATTAAAGGATCAATATCACAGGATGCACTGATAATGAAGGAATTACAAGCTACTTTCATGACAAGACTTGAGGGGCCCGAGTTCCCTTTGTAATTTGTCACCATATCAGTTGGAACACATCTGTTAATCACTACTACTCAGCCAAACCCATTGTTGCCTGCATGACTGCTTCTCCCCATTTCCCTGGAAAGTTAAACTGTATTGTTAAATCTCAGGTGAGCTGAGCCAACCTCTTCCTTTGCAGCAAACCAGAAAGGAGTAATATTTTCTGAATCAAACAGCTGAAAGGCAACAGCTTACACCATCACCAAACAGTTGAATTGCTGGCTGAGTCAGCACTTAGGACAAATCTAAGAGCAGAACAAGCAACCTCCCAGGCTCAAAGCTTAGGTGCAAGGTGCCATTAAATCCTGCAAATGAAAGATCTGTTCTGGCTGAGCAGATTCTGATGTTAACACACTTTGTAAAGGAATAATCTGAGAGATTATATTCCTGATGTGCTTCATATGATAATAGACGATAAAGCAAGGTGTAGGCCTGTGGAGAATCAACATCTTGAATCTGCTTTATTTAGACAACGACCAAATTAAAATTAGACACTTTTGAAACTTATTTTATTTTAATGCAATAAAATGCAATAAAGTAATTCAGAAGATACTCTAGCCTTTAGAAGTTTAAAAGCATCCAAGATAACATGCTGCTACAGTTTAAAAATATATCACCATTCATTATAAATCAAGTTTTCACAGGTTTGTAACATTTAAAAACTTACTCAAGGCTTGTACTATGTCGCCCTAAGTTTCTTGCCTTGTGAGTGTTTGTAATTTTGTAGTGGAGATTCTCATGCAATTTTATGTAAACTATGTATATATTTAGAACTATCTACTTTGTTTACATATTTCTCCTCTAGGAGCAGAAATATGATTGATGGTGATGTTCAACTACGAGGTCGAAGAGGCGGCAACCTGTGTAGTCATCTTTTGCCTTCTGTAAAAAGTGTATATAAATGGAGTCAGAAATATTAAAATAAAACTTTCCTACCTGACTTTCTGCTGTCTGCCTCGTCCTTTCGTCCTTTGTGTGTCCGATACTGCAACAGTACTATGCATTCAGTGCAAGAACATGTTTGGGGGAAAAACAAAATAGAAATCTTTTTCCCACTTCTAGGCTATATATCTGAAGGGAAAAAAAAACAAAGCAAACCAAACAGCAGTTTATCACTGAGAATAAAAGAAAACCATTATACCAATCAGAGTGTGTCTTCTGTGGAATCCATGATTTTCATATGCATATTTGCACATTCAGTCCAGGAGGTGGTGGAGTCACCATCCCTGGATGTGTTTAAAAGAAGATTGGATGTGGCACTTGGTGCCGTGATTTAGTTGAGGTGTTAGGGCTGGGTTGGAATCGATGACCTTGAAGGTCTCTTTCAACCTTGTGATTCTGTGATTCCTAAGCAAAGCCTTCTTCCTTTAGCTGAATTTCTCGAGCCTGTGCAATAACAAATGACTTTGGGGACTGCACTTTGGACAGGGGAGGAAATTAATGAGACAAAAGCTTTATTGTTTACAGATATGTTTTCTATGCATATACAGCTTCCTCTTTTTTTCCCATAAACTTCAACAAGGAACTTTATTTTGTGGACTTACAGTGACTGCATGGTAACTGTACCAGTAAGTATAAAACACAACAGCTCCTGATATGAAAAAAACATCTTCAAACAAACTTAATTCAAAGTGCTGATCCTTAAGAGTTCCTAATTAATCCAGTTTTCTTGGCAGGCTACAGGTTTTCAGTGGCACTTATTCCATATGTTCTTTTGGTGATCATCTGAGGAAGGCAACTGGTGGAAATGTCAGATGCAACTGTCTCATAACCCATAAATAAAATGTTATTAAATATCACCTGAATCCATGTGCATTATTAGCCATGTGCATTCAGGTCTATTATGATTATATTTCCTTTTCAGACCAAATTCTTGATATAGTATTTGTTTTGAGAGAGTGTACAGTGAAATAATTTTAATATCCAGATTTATATTGAACCAGAGGAGAAAATGTGTAAAATAAATACCCTGCAAAAGTAACAAAAAGTCCTCTACTTGTATTGCTGACTAAATGCAACAAAAAGTCCTCTACTTGTATTGCTGACTTAAATTAAAGTAAAATAAAATGAAAAAATCTTCATGTATGCCAAATTACCGGTAAGCTAAGGCCTGCCCTTCTAATCAGTTCTGTGTAGATGGCTCCTGTCATCTTTTTGGGATCTACATTGATTTTGAGGATGTTTAAACATGATCAAACGTGCAATGCACTGAATAAGATATTGAGGCAAAACTGTAAAAAAATTCCATGGTAATAATATTAGAAAAATAATCACAACCATTTAACATATAACTGGTTTATTTGCCATAAAAATTGCTTTTTATAGAGTAGTCGTTAAATATAATTATTATGCACTGCTTAAATTGAAATTATTGTTATTCTTAAAGATCAGCAACTCGTGAAGAAATTACACTGCTTTATATTTATTATTCTTATTCTTCCAGCTTTCTGTAGTCTCAAAAGTAAATTTACCTACCTGCTCATAAAACCCAGTTTTTACAAATTTTCATTTAATTGCTTCCTACTAATTTTTCTTTCCTTTGTGCTTGCCCACCTTCAAAGAGTCTGTACTAATAGAATCAGTCCTATTTGATAATGTATAAAGCAAAATAGCTAACAAGATGCTTATCCTATAGATTTTACTGAACATTAGAGAGAAAATGCAGTGTTTGGAAGACAATTTAAATAATGTCCATTACATCCTCTTATGGTTTCACACTTTACTGCACATGTCTTAATTTCTTCTAATTTGCATAAGAGCATAGCTGAGAAAGGTGCCATTGAGAACTTAAGTCCAGCCAAAAGCTTCAGAGATACTCAATATCTGAAAAGCAAACTCAGATCTCTTTTATTCACTGTTTGTATTTTCTGTTTACATCGTTCAGTACCCCTTTGCTATTTTGGACCAAGTTGGCAAATTTTCATCATCCATTATTTTGATGGCATGACATTTTGTGTCTTTCCAGATCACCCATAAAGGCTTTAAATGCTAAATATACTAGGGTGATTAATGACTCTTCTTTTGTACCATTGTACCTATCTGAAAGCATTACCCTTCAGCACAGTCTTCATTTGTAGTTCGCAGCTTGTTGTCTATGCACGTGAAATTCTAAGTTAACATTTTCTTTATATACATGAAACTCTGAGTTAATGTTTTCAGAAATAGAGGTTGTCCTTATCTACTGCTCTCTCCTTTCATGAATATTTTAAATGTTCTTTAGTCTTGTAATTAACACATTGAGTGAATTTCTCAGTGATTGGATGTTGTTCACACACCACAGTCATCACTTCTTGAAGTAACTTCAGAGACGTAAATCAGCAGAATGTATCAAGACTTTGTGTATTGTAACAAGCATTGTTAATAAAGTCAGGGTACCTTTTAGTTAGAAAACTATTGCAATATTGAAGGGCGTTTTAATTCTCTAGCAGAGTGTAGCTATCAACATTTCTATGGGAAAAATAAAAATCCAAATCAATCACAATGTTCTGACTACCATGATGGCCACTAAGTGCAATTTCAGGTGAAATCTGGTCTAGACCCTTTAGGGATTATTTACCCTAAAACTGTTTATTTGCTTATAGGGTATTACTTGTAGAGTTGAAGTTAACTGTAATTATTATGCACTGTTTAACTTTTAATTTCTTTAAAGATCAGAAACTCGTGAGGAAATTACACTGATTTATTAATTACATGTTTTATGTGATTTATTAATTATGTGTCTTTTGCAACATTTGAGTCAGGGGACAGATTTCGACTCCTGTCATAGAAAAAAATTGACATATATTGGCATATAATTTTCACATTTTACCCTTAATTCTGAACTGTGCCATTTGGAGTTATAAAAGAATATGGCAGCTGTAACTTTCCAAATGTAAAACATGTGTCTTTGCTCTGGTATTTCCTTGACAATGTGTTTACTATCCATTCAAGTCCTGATATTTTGCTTTTGGAGAGAGTTAAGTACAATCAGAGCCTTTGTTTTAATTCTTCTACATACATATTATGATCCTGCCATGGGAGGTATCTCATAGTAGCCACAACTGCAAGGCATGTCATCTCAAAGCCAAATTACACTCTTTAATTATGGACAGGTAACAGAAATATTGGGTTCTGGAGATATGAACCCCAGGAGAAACCCCCATCTGCCAACTAACCCTCATCATAAATTACAAAATATTCCTAATTTATGTACTTCTGTGCATCTTATGTAAACCCTTCCACCTGTGTCCTCACATACAACCATAACTATATTGTTGGTCCATTCAAGTGTAGGTTATGGAAAAATGAAGTGTTTATTAATAAATAAAGGATTGCATGATCTGATTTTACTGTAGGGTTTTGACATACTTAAATTCCACATACTAAATCAAAAATGTAACCGTTCTTTCCCAATTAATTTGCAAGTCTTGATGGAAGAGTGCACAGACTCCAGCTCCTCAGATACCTTGTCAGTTTTTCCCAGTGAAAAATCTAAAGTCAATCATTTTGGGCACATGCTTGAGTGTTACCCTGAATATTTGGTAAACATTTAATGCAAAAATAAGACACGTTGATATTTTTTATTGTTTGAATTCTAAGGACAGTACAGTCCCTTCCTTCAACTACTGAATAAATAATCATTTAAAAGACATAAAAAGATGAATGTCATGGTCATTATCTTTTGTAGAATACCTCTAAATATGTATATTACATTTAGAGTAAACACATTAATTTTATAGTTTATAGGTTAACTTTTACTGAAGTTATAAAATCACTGAATAAGAAAACAAATATTTCCTAAAAAGTACCGCTGAGACAAACTCATGCAAACCATGCAAAGTTTAATTACTAAACAAAATGTTAGTTTTCAGTGAAAAATAAGTGGAAGCATACTAGGTTATTACACAATAATATTTTCCCTGGGCATTACATTTAAAAAAATATTAGATGTGATATAAGAAGTTGAAACCTCCAAAAATGTATCAAAGTATGTGATCGATTGTCAACACAGTTATAACATATTAGATAAATTCCAAGCCAAGAGAACCTCGGGGCAACAAGGCAGTTGTTATTTCAGTGTTATTTCAGGGTTCAGGTACTGAATTGACAAAACTAAAAGGATAAATCCCTATTTATGGCTCCACCCCAAAATATACTTAACCAATCTCCAAGATTGGTTAAAACATGCAAGATATGGGCATGTAGACCTTCCCTGAACTTTGTTGCATTTAGTCCTTGAATTCCCTTCTGACACTTTTTTATTTAACTGCAAAAATATCCATATTACAAGAGAAAGAAGGTAAGTGCTTATTATGCACCTTAAATTCAGCTTGGAAGTGTAAGTACAGCACTGTGCCAGAAAATAATTCTGATCTTGTGCTTGAGTTTGATAAACCCATTGGCAAAAGTTCCCTCAAGGATATGAAGTACTGATACTGCAGATCTTTGGAAGCACTGTCAGTTTATCTGAGCTGAGTGTTGAGCACATTCTTATCAAAGCCATTTGGGACCCAGGGAAAATAAAAAAGTTTCCTTATACCTAGACACCATAAAGGACTCAACTGGCTAGGTACACGCAGTTTCCCTACCAGCTGGCAGCATAGCTGGGGTATCCATCTTCTACAGAATAATGCTCTAGTTAGGGCATTTGCTCTGAATTTTAGGCATGATTGAACCTAAGGAGATTTGCCTCTACAGCATTGTCTTCCAAGAAAGCTGTTCCAGCCACAAAAAAAACCCAGAGCCTCAAAACAGCAAAAACCTTGTCTGTGTCAGAGTGCTCTGTTCTCTTGAAATTATACTACATTTCTGTTAAGACTGAAAATCTGTGAATAAATGAACCTGCCTTGGTATTGTAGTGGCTATACAGTGATTTGAAATACTCCTTTACTGTATAATATATATTCTATTATTTTATTTCCATGAAAATGCAATCCTGTAGGAAAAGGAAAAAGCATATGAAATTGGACAATACAGGTCATCTCAATGCTCTTCTGTTTTAAATTGTTTCCTGGGGCTGTGAACCAAAGCTGATGAAAAATCACATCTCAGTCTTGAAGATAGTTCATATTTTTAGGTGAATGTAAATGCATACTTTCCCAGATTCCAGCCTGGGAAAGCGTAAGGAAACCAGCCTGTTTTGTTGTATTGGATATTTGAATGTTCCATGGGCCATTGAATAGATTACACACAAAAAGTGCTCAAACAAACTCTGTTTAACAAGTTTTAAAAAGTGTTTGCAATTTGGAGAAAAAAGCTTTATTTTAGAAAAATGCCAAGAAAAAAGCTTCAAGAAAAAAAGTTAAGAAAGCTCCAGAAGTGGATCATAACACTACTAATGCAGCTCTGTAGAGGTAGAAATTTAATTCAACCTTGCATTCTGATTATCTTTGGGTCTGGTTTGACTTCTGATGATAAATAGAGCTGCTTTAGAGTTATTTTAGTCAATATTAAAAATTAAGTCATGTACCTTCTAATTCTTCCCTTTTTATGGAACTTGTCAGATTATAGAAGTACACCTCCATGTGTACCTCCAGTGCCTCATATAAAATTCCTGACAAGAGGAAGCTAGGTGTTCAGTAGTGGTGTGTTTTCAGGCTTAACCAGTTTTCTGTATACAGTTGTTGTTTGTTTTATACGGTTTTGTATAAGTTACAATGGTTTCTCCCTGTACCCCCATGTTATACCCTTTTGGTCTACCCCAGTGATTGGCTTTATGTTCTGGGTCACTCCCTCCCCTTGGGATTGGTTCCAAGTTGCTCTCATCCCATTTCCCCACCCCTGTACTTAAGGGACTATTCCAGAAAGAAATCACCTTTCTCGTGAGTCTTTCTGGGTGTGTACGAGTCCCGCAGGGGCTTAATAAACACCAGTTTAAACTCTCACGAGGGTCCTCCCTTCTTCCTCACTGCTGCTCACGCTTCTGCCAGAGGCAAAAACCCACTAGATACAAAACTGAACTTTTACTGCAGCGCCTGTGCAGAGCCAGCCGGGAATGGGACATGAGGTCCCTGAGAAGCACAGAATCGCCGCAGTGTTCCACAGGAAAAACCATTTTGATTCCACATTTTCAGAAAGGGAAATTCAGCAAAAAGTAGGTAAAGAACTACTGCAGTAATGCAAAGGCATAGAAGAACACAACAGGTCCTGGATGTGTATTCTTCAGGGAAAGGTTTTGGACATATTTGAAGCATGCGTGTTTATTAATTTCAAACAGCTTGGAGTTTTGCCCAAAAACAAGAATGAAATAAGGATGGTGATTTTTCTCTGTATCATAATCTGACTCAAAATATTTACAAGTGTGTTAGAGAAAGATCAAGCAAAATTGACTACACTGCTTTTGAGCCAAGGAAAAAAGTTTTCTACTTTTAATCTCTGTCTTCTCTTTCAGAGAGAACAAGTACTAATAGTCTGAACTCTTCAACCTCCCAGTGATGGACATGTAGAGGGGAAAAGTAAATTACCCAGCTGCAGTGTGAAAGTGTTTACTTTTCTTCTAGCAAAGGTATTTCAGAGGAAAAGAAGACTAATCTCAGTAATGTCTGTTTGGGGTTGTACAACAATATGGCTTGATAGCGACAAATGGGTTTTGCTTTCATTTAAGAAAATATTTTATTCTTTTTCAGACAAATTGAGGCCTAGATGACAGAAGCCATTCATTGATATGAAATTGCTTCTGAATAGACATCACTGAAAAGTTGGAGGTAAATCCGTCTTAAAACAACCAGTGATTTTAATGAAGTCTTTTAATACGATCAAGAGAAATCTAAAATTGATTTGAGGAATGCTCTCATCAGACACACAAAGAACTCAAAAATTCAAAGACTGATTCTATAATTAGAGAAACACCCCAAAAGAAAAATAGAAAGGCTGACTAAAAAATGAGCTATTGAACTAAACCACATAAGAGACCTTTGAAAAGAATTTAGTAATAAACACAGCCTGCACTGAGAAGTAATGAAAGCATATGCTAAAAGAGATGATTGAATATTAGAAGATGAATCTTCTGGCTTTTTCTCTAGGGTTTAGGAAACTTAGATCCAATCTTTAATAAATATCCGTTCTGTATTGATTTTCATAAATGTCAAACAATACTTGTGTTTGAAGAAGATTTCAGGTCTTATAACCATCATTGCTCAAGGGTTACCTTTGTTGTACTAATTAAAGGAGAGCCAGAAATTGATGCAAGTGCAATTGAATGACTCAGGCCAGCTAAGTGCTTGCTCCACCTATACATGATCTTCGTAGGAAATAGCCACTTGGAAGGATCCAAGGCAACTGGGGATCAGGGGTCTAGTACTGAAGCTCTCCATCCTATTTTCACTTGACAGTGAATATTTATTCTCAAATATACCTAGAAATCTTTCCCAGTGCCTGGGAAGATACAATATATTTGGCAAAAAATCATAAAGCCCTCATCATACAGGGGTAAATAAAAATAGTGCACATCCTGCGCACATTTACTACACACTGGGCACGGGAACCTCAAGCCATCCCACTGATACCAGTTTGATGTAAGGGACAGCAAGAGATGCCCTTAGAGCCTGGAGAGGGATCACAGGTCAGCAGAACACCTGGAGAGCTGCACAAAGGAATTCCAGCTGCTCCAGCCATCCAGTCGGCTTCATCAGGAGCCCAACATAAATGCCTCTATGAAGACACATGTAGTGTGGGAAATAAAAAAGAGGAGTAACAGAAGTATGCACTACCCTGGCCTTTGTGAGAGCAGACCTTGGCATCCTCAGGGACCTGCTTATTAGAGTACCATGGGGTAAAACCTTGGAGGGAAGAGTGGCACCAGAAAGCTGGTTAGTATTCGGGGATCATCTCCTCCAAGCTCAGCAGTGATGCAATCCAGTGAAGAGCAAGTCAGGCAAAAACACCAAGAGGGCTGTGTAAATCAGCAAGGAGATCCTGGACAGACTCAAGCACAAAAGGGGAGGAGTGAGAGGTAGCCTTGGAGGAATATAGCCTTTTACAAAGGCATGTAGTGGTAGGACAAGGAGGAAAGGCTTCAAACTGAGAGTGGGTTTAGATGAGATATTAGGAAGAAATTTGTTGTTCTGAGGGGAGAGAGGCACTGGAACAGGTTGCCAAGATAAGTGGTGAATGCCCCATCCCTGAAAGTGTTCAAGGGCAGGCTAAATGGGGCTCTGAGCAACCTGGTCTAATTGAAGGTGTTCCTGCATGTGGCAAGGGGATTGGAAAAATATGATCTTTAGGGTTCATTCCAAACCAAACCATTCTATGATTCAATGATCTTTGGAAGAATCCCAAGTACTAGGTATAAACGTACTTTAGTATATTTGAGTGCTTAAGGTCACTTAGTTTCAAACAAGTAGGGAATTTATTTAAGAAATACGTTGTCAGAAAGTTTGACTTTGATGAAGCACATTGAAAAGAAAAAGCACTAGCTTTTTGATGGTAAAGACATGAGCTGTAACTCAGAAAACCCCAGTTCAATTTTTGTCCCTGGAGACTCATTTGAACTCAGAGAAGGTCTATTCTCCTTAGTGTCTGATTGCATTTGGTAACCACCAAGTTTTAAAAAAACCCTTCTTTTTATTTCTTCCTTGCTCAATGGTTATTTAATTATGTAGACAATGCTGAGGAGCTTTCCTGGAAGAAATGAGCAGATTTCTATTCTGAATGGTGTATGCCCAAAGGTTTCAGATTCCTTCTCTAGATTAGTAAGGATAAGAACCTGAAATAGTTTCAGATTTCTTCTCTAGATTAGTCAGAGTAAGAACCTGAAATCAGATTGTATCTGTCCATGGCAAGCATCTTACCATCTGGCCCAGCTGGCCACATCCAATTAATGTGCACTGGTGGATCATTTTTTCACAGACATTTTTCAGACACATACCATTTGTGTAGCAATATGGAATAAATCCTAGCTTGTTGCATTTTCTTCTCCCACAAAATCATAAGTTTGCTGTTAGGCCAGGACTAATTGTGGTAGCCATGACCTGTTTGTGGCTGTTTCCTAGTGGACTATTGTTTACCATCAGTGAGGTTTATCTCATATTAACCTTCAAGCTATATAGACAAATTAAGTAGGTTTTTCTCAACTTCAGCAGCAAGGATGCTCTTGATGATGAGCAGCTCCGACGTTGGTTTTTTTGTTTGTTTGTTTGTTTGCTTTTCATAGTGAATCTGTTGCCTGTCTGAACACAGATAGATAATAGCCCCAAAATCCTTCATGGATTCACACAAAAAGTATACCATGAATACTACATGCCTGTCTTTACCACTCAAGCAAGCAAACCACTTTTGCAGTGTACAAAAGGAAGTTAATTTCCTGAAACCTGTCTAAAATAATCTCGACAATAGCAGTAGTATTTGCACTGAAAAAAAAATTCAGATGTGAATATCTGCATTGTGAAGCTCTAATAGTTCGCATCTGGGGCTCTGTCTCTTGCTACTTCATTATGACAAAGCAGCCCAAAATTAGAGAAAATTTGGCTCTGCTCATAAGTGCCCATTTCACAGCTTTCAGTGTCTAGGACAGAGTGCTCTTCCAGGGACAAACAACAGGACGGGATTTATCTGACAGACTTAAGGTTAATTTAATTCATGATAGGTCATAGCTGGCTGTGGTATTTACAAGCTCAGAAAAGCATGAATGGATTTCAAAGACTCATGAGTCCATACTGTTCTTTCCATGCTGTTCTGTAACTCAACATAGCTGGAATGGATGATCAAGGTTGTCTTAATATTCGGGGTGATGGGAACAAAACCACAAAGCAATGCCTGTGCAAAGCTGCTGTGGTTTTTCTCATCTGACTGACTCATCTATTAGCTGTATTCAGATATTAAAAACCTGCTCATGAGAATGTCTTTAAAGGCTTATTAGTTTGGGTGGTTGACTCAGCTGAAAACATAGTGATTCACATCCTAGTAATTATCTTTTGCAGACAAAACTAAGCAAGCTGAACTGCATACTTCTGAATGAAATGAAGACCAATATTAAATGAAGGCTTATTTAAAATAGGGCTTCATTTGGAACAGAAGAGAGTGAGTGAGATTTATTACAGCTAATATTAAGCATTTGCAGTTCAAAAGATATGAAGGTTACTTCTGATAAGAATTCCCAGTAAATATTTCTGTTGTATTCCTGAATATCTGCAATTCACTTTTCTCTTTAAAAGGGATATACTTTCTGACTTTATGAATGGGCCCTAGGTCTTGAGACTTTTACAGTTAATTTCCCTCCTCACTCTCACACTTTTGTTCATACATGCCTGTATAACTCAATCCTTCCTGTATTAGCTTTGAGATTTTCTCAGCATGACCCTGCACTCTGTACTTGCAGCCAAGAAATCCAACCATGTTTTGGGCTGCATTCAAAAGCACTGTGGCTAAAAGAGCCTCTCTGCTCTGCTGAGACCCCCACCTCAGTATTCCATTCAGCTCTGGGGCTCCCAGCCTAACAAGAACATGGTCCTGTTGAAGTGAGCCTAGAGGAGGGCCATGAAAACAATTCTCCAGAGAGCTGGAAGAAGCACCTCTTCTTACAAAGACAGTTGGAGCTGTTCAGCCTAGGGAAGAGAAGACTTCAGGGAGACCTTGGGGACTCTTCCAGTGCCTAAAGGGGACTGCTACAAGAGAGATGGAAAAGGACTTTTTACAAGTGAATATAGTGATAGGACAAGGGGGAATGACTTTAATCTGAAAGAATAGGTTTAGATCAGTTATTAGGAAGACTTTTTTTTTTACTATGAGGATTGGTGAAAAACTGGCACAGGAGGCCCAGAAGATGTGGATGCCTCATCCCTGAAAGTGTTCAATACCAGCTTGGATGGTGCTTTGAACAGCCTGGTCTGGTGGAAGGTGTCCCTGCCCATGGCAGGGGTTTGAAACTAGATTATCTATAAAGTCCCTTCAATCCATACCATTCTGTGATTCTATTATTTTATAAATTATATTAAACCTTTTGCAAATAAGAGCATAAGTAATGTTACAATAGCAAAAGACTGTCCATAAAAAGTTGCCAGTCTGATAGAAAAAAATTATAAAATAAAAAACATTAAACAAACAAACAAGCAAACAAAACCCAGGAAATATATCTTGTTTAGATTTCTCCCATCCTAAATAAAGACACTTCAATGCAAACAAGATAAAGAGCTAATATTCACCTACTCAGGAAATTAAGTTTTACACTGAAAGAAGAAACAAAAATAGGATTTAACTCAAGAAACCTAGGAAAACTGGATATGTTCCTATGTGCTTGCTTATAAGTCTTTAGCAGACTTTTTCACGTCTGAAAATGTGTCATGTCACCCTAAGGTCCTGCATGGTCGTACAAGAGAGAAAAAGGCAGAGACACATTTATACTGAACCCACTTACCAGCAGTTAAGCATCTGCTGTAGGATGAGATTAACTCCAGCCTATGTCAATGTTTTTACTGTAGAGTAAAAGTCTGGGCACTAATCCTAAGTGACATCAAGCAATCCTTTTCTGGAGGCATACATAGCGATGCATGTGTATATGGATATATATTATTTATGTGCACAAATATATATGCATGTTATTTGCACCTGTCTTCCCAACTGAACAATTTTGGTTGTTTAGGAAATTAGAAAAAATTAATCCTATCCATTGTATAAATTATTGAGAAAAAAATACAATTCCTGTCTAGGACAAGAGAATCTTTTTCATTCAGAACAGAATACCTGTGTGCAGAGATGATATGAATATGCTGTGCCCATATCAAATCTCTTAGAGGTTTATAGATATCATTAGCAAAGATAAATTGTGATTTTGTGATTCAGAAAATGAGAGGCAGTGTGGAAAAGACCTTTGAAAAGCATCAATAACATAGTCAGTAAATCAGAGACCAAATGCTGGGAGTGCTTAAAACCGATGGCACATGAAAATAAGCATTGATGGAAAAGGTCTACAACTAAAGCAGTTTCTCCCACAGTAGTTTGTAGATTGTTGGCCTTTTCTATTGATTTTTCTGTTTCTTTGCTGTTAAACAGGAACTGAAAGTTTCATTTGTACACCCCATCAGATACTATCTCCAGGTGTCTTTCAAATCAGACTGCCTTCAGAAACATATTATTCCAAGTTTTCAAGCGCACTGGGGTTTTACAATCTGAACGAAACTTACTTGAAAGAGACATAAGAATACTAAGCTTGTAAATTTGTGAGTCTGACAATTGCTGATTACAATTCAGGAGAATTATAATGTTCAGATCTCTTCTGTAAAGGTAGACTGTGGTCTCAACAGCTAGTATATATATTCAATACAGCATAGATTGGGAATGGTGATCAGAGAAAACACCGTCATACATGAGTTTTTCTTATCTATCCATCTGTTTGTCTGTCTGTCTGTCTCTGGGTTTTTTTACTTTGACTTCAACTAATAGAAGCAATAAATTCTGACTTTTCTAAAAACTTTACCCAGAAAATTCCATCTTAAATGAATCATGCTCACATGATGGGAGTCTTATCATCAGGCTGGAAATTTCATTCCATGAGTCATGTTGAACTGTTCAAGGAAAAGGAATATAATGCATAACATTTCCAGGTATTCAAAGTAGCTGTGCTTCTTCACTTGAGACAGCTACAAATGATTGTTTATGAGCAAAAGCCAGGCCAGCTGTTATCCATGCTAATTGCTAACATCATTCCAAACAATATTCCAAATATATTTGAGTAGATCATAATGGTTTTCTGGAAAAATCATTTATGTAAGAACAGGTGAAGATTCCCTCAGGATAATAGTTCAGTCCAGTTTCTCAAGGCTGTACAGTATACCAGAAGAGTACTAATATGTTTTTTTGTCCTGATCTCTTGAATGTCAGTAGAAAACTATGAAAAAAAAAAAAAAAGAGACATTAGTTGCCAACATAGCTCAGATCATATCCACCTGTTTTCATATATATATATATAAATAATGTTAAAACAAATAAAAATATATAAATAATGTTAAAACAAATAAAAAACACACTAAACCCACCATTTAAATACCAAAGAATTTTACTGTAACTTTGATCTAATTTTATCATACATCTGGAAAAGATTTCCCTTTCCTACAATTTGTTTATTCAGCGTTTATCTTCGGGGGCAGAGCATGGAATCAATGTGCTGTGCAATAACTAGCTGACTGCATGATCTAATTAACACTAACTTATTTCCTTCCTTCTATTTTTGTTATTGTCATTCCTAGTATTTCCACTTACTGCAGATGAACTCCTGAGAGAAGGATCTGTGGCATCTTCAGTGTTTATGATTCATCTCTTAAAAGCAGCTGTCAAACCTTCTAGGACATCTTTTTCTTTAACCATTTCATTATTTAAAAAACACTATTTAATTAGCTGTCATTTATTTGAGTAATGAAACCTAAAAAAAAGTCCATCTAAGGATCAAATCAAAATAATCAGACATGAGAAAGAAGTAAAAAAGGGGGGGAAAAAGAGACATTCACTCATTTATACCTTGAAGTCACAAAATCGTCTTATAAACAGATGGAACTGATGCTATAGATACAGTATAAAGCTTTGTTGCTTTTTATCTTTTTCTGGAAAATGATGCATTTTTTCCTACTATGTTTAGTCCATCAGATAACCTATATCAGAAGAAACCAAATATAAGTGCTTCTGTGCTGAAAGATCTTTGTTAATTCATTGATAACCAAATGTGGAAGACAGAAGACATTAAGTATTATAATTTAAAATGTTCTAATGTGCCTTTTTATAGAAAAAGTAATTGCATGGATGTTAAATATTCACACTACAAAGCAGTTTTGAAAAATTGCCCATCCTAAATTTGTCCCCCACTAAATTTCTATTTTCTAACATTACAACACAGTCCAAGAAATACTTAAGTTTGACTTGTTCTTTTGATATTAATGCAGGCTATAAAGAAAACCATCTCAAAGAATCATCAAGTTTATCTTTCAGTCTTGCGACAAGATGATCCCTCTATTGAGACTGTGGTGACCTCACTGTGACTGTTCAATGAGTCTGTAATGCTTCACAGTGAAGCTTTTTACTTTATGCTAATCAGTATTCTTTATTTGCAATTAAAAACATGTGCTTTTATCATTTCACAAACATTTGATTGTGACAGCTAATTCAATGCTGTCTTTGTCCTCAGTTTTAAAGAAGTGTAGACCAATTGATTCAGAGATATTGTGCTAACATCAAATTACTATTGCAGCTATAGACAATTATCCTGTTGCAGTGTTAAGGGATCCATGTAGGTCACACTTTTAAGGGGATTTAGATCTTGGCACAGTAATGTCATATAGCTCTGTTAATCTACAAACTCTGGTATCTTTTATCTAAGCCATCTCTGTAGTGATCTGTCATGCCAATGTTAAACTTTTTATAGTTTTTCAAAGAAAAGCACTTATTCATCTAACAAATTATATCATTATGCTTTGAGAACATGAAAAAGCTTTATTAAATAATTTCTATATTTTATTTAAAGAGATCATTAGGAGTTAAAAAATATTAGACACGTTTAAAATATTTCTTTGCTGGAACAATTGGTACATGAGATTCTATTTTCTTTGTAGACATTTATAATTTCTTTTCAGTATTTCTATGTCATTTATAAAAGTAAATCTTAGGCAGAAAATGTCATTTTATGGTGTTCTTATCATCTTCACTGCCAGTGGGTGATGCCAGAAAGTTTCTAAAATGTTCAGTATTGACACAAGCTCTATGATATTCCTCTTCATCTCTTGGTATTCATGTGAATATAATAATACCTACAAGGTATTTTAAATTTCAAGTTTGTCTGTCATCTAGTTGAAGTAACGAGATAGTTTTCAAAGATTACCTTCTGCTTCATTGAATTTGAAGTCTATAATCTCCCTTCTTTCTAGTATTTTGCAAAGATACTAGCATGGCTGAAAATCAGTGAAATAAACAACATAGCTTATTCCATATCACTGGAAGAGGCTGCAGGTGGGCATATTTTACAGACCAAGGCAATTCCCTGTTTCTACATGCAGTGTTCATGTAGTCAATATCACATCAATCTCTACTTAGCTGAATAAAAATGAGCACAAATACACACATTTGCTTTTGTTTGTGGATAATTCTAATGTTGAAACGGGTATACATAATTTGAAATAAAATGCCTATCATTTTGAAAAGGAGGATGTTTATACACATCTTTGTCGTCAGAGATGCGGGAAAAGAAAAAGCATGTCCTTTGCTAATGAGTTTGTCAGTTTTGTTTTAAAGGTCCACAGAGACTTCGTGGGACATTCCTCTGTGAGCTATAACAAGCTGTTGGGTGAATACCTGCTTGACGCCAAAATTCCAGAATCTTAGTAAAAATATTCTGCTGTGGCACCACTGAAAGACATATTCTCACACACACACACAAAAAAAAATCAGAATCTCCTTTGTTCTTTTTTACTTAAATGTAACAGTTTATTGTCCTAAGGCAAATAAATTAACAACTAAAGTCACCTAGTGACACTCTGCAAAGTGGTTGTTTTGAGGTACACATAAACTGCTATCCACAAGTCTTTCCTAAACCTCAGCCAATATTTGAGAATAAGTGCCATCTGGTAATTATCCAGTTTCATCAGTCTAAATGTTCTTTCAATTAGTTTGTTAAATACTACTAATATTGGCTTCATGCAATCTAATATAGTTTCAATGATTCTCTGAAAACAGTGTGCCCAACAAGTGTGTCCTAACAGCAGTGGAAAAACTGACCATCTTTTTTTCATTGACATATACGTGTTTCACAAGTGGTCTTACAAGATCTTTAATAGTATTTAATTTGTACATAGAACTTACACTAATAATTTTTTGTTAATTTTTTTTCTTAAGAATAAAATACAGTGAAAGAATAATGTAAGAATAGAAAAAATCATTGAGAAGCGTTAATATATTGGTGTAGAAATATATGAACCACACTATGGCTGCCCAGGCCAAATCATTAAATGAAAGAATTTGAGAAAATCACAGTTTAGGGAAAAAACATGGATTTATTTACTAAATTCTATTGATTACAAGAAGCATTTTCTGACAAAAAGAGACCTCATAAATATTACTTAATTAATCAAAAATGTTTGCATTTTTTCCATCTTTCCCAGATTTCTCTCAGCTAGTAGCTAATCAAATGCAAAAATTACACCAGTGACTGTCTGGAAGATTTTGTTCCATCATTTCAGTTGCTTATTCATGCTCTAATGACCCCCACACTGGATGAATGGCCTTCAGAACTAGCAGGGGTCTCTCACCATAACAGAGTGAAATGGCTTTCTTCATCATCAGTGTTGTCTGTGGCAAATAATCACAGGAGTCTTCTACTCAGTTCTCTTCATTTCCACAGAACCCTGAGTCAAATTCAAAGTCTTACTATCATTCTCTAAGGAAGTTCATGTAACTTATAAGGTATCGTTCATCATATTAATCTTCCTTTAGATTCTAAAAAAAAAAAATCTAAATACTGCACTTATTCAATTTAATTTTCTATAGTCACGACAGATACTATAGCCATGAGGAAGAAAGAAGAATATAGAAAAGAGGAATCAAATAATCCCTTCACTACTTCAGAGTAAAAAAAAAATCAAACTACACCATAAGGAAAAATTTGAAATTTAGATGACAATAAGGAGCTACTGTGAAAAAAAATCTGAGGATCCTGTCAGAGGAAGAAATACATATTACTAGTAGCTTTTCTATAGAGACAGTGCAATCATAGTGGCACTGCAGATGACTGCTGCTTGGAGATTTCCTCAAGCCTGAAAAATGTTACTGGCAGCAGATTTTCTAACTGCATTGTGTGGATATGATTGCTTCTATTTTGTTTCCCTAATAGTTGATCTGGAAGGAAGAGGTTTGATTTTAAAAGGGTAAATTTTAATTAATTAAGGATATTGGTTAGGGTATTGTGATGACATTTCTGGTGGGTTTCTTGGACCTTGTACCCTCTCTCTTGAGCTCTTTCTAAGTAGAGTGAAGAGTGAATGTTGTAAGGATCTATATACATGAACTGTACCCCACAACAATTAAGGGAGCTGGCTTTTTCTAATCTTTTCTATATCACATGTCAGAAAGTATTTTCACTTACTGGGTATGCCTGCATACCTGTGACACTCTCAGAGCACAAAGTTCACAATTTAGTCTGACTACTGAGTCTTCAGGAGTCTGTGAAGCAAGAAGCAGCCTTCCTATGAAGCTACGATTAGTGGTTTGGAAGGCTCTTAAGAAAAGGTGCCTTTTCTGGCCTGATTTTCCAGGAAAAATTTTTGCAGGGCCTGATGTTGAACATATTACTTTTTGCCTTAAAATCCATGTGGAAAAGGGGACTCTACTCAAGTAAAGGCAGGAATGAAGAGAACATTGTGCACAGACAAGGTAAAGGAGACAGGAGTCAACAACAGGAATGAAATGAGAGCATTTTATCAGCCCACAGCTATCCACCCAACATAGGCATGTTAAAAGGCAACACTCAGGCAGGCCATCAACTCATCCAAACATAGTCCCTCAAGCGTAAAGAATAACTTTACACATGGCCTGTGGGAAGTGAGCTGTTGCAAAAAGGCAAGCAATTATTTTGAAAATCTGTGTAAATGTACATTAGGTAACTCAGGAAAGAGGAGTCTGGGTCTGAAAATTATCTGCTGGACTCTATAGAAGGTGGTGTCTCCTAGGTAAAAAAAACTATTTCTAATGTTTTCCTGTGGACTTGGATGCTGTTTTAAAAGAACAGATATATATTTAGCCACCTCCTTGTCACTAAAGAAACAACAATGATTTGGGTTGGGTTTTTTTAACTAAATGATGGCAGAATGGCGAAAGTGTTATCAGCCCAATGTCATCTGTCCATTTAAAATGAATTTTATAGTAGAAAACATTTTTTGCTCCCAGTGAAACCCCTTCCATATCACTTTCTATTCATAGTTGATAAGCTGATAGTTGCAAAATTTATTAATCTTGAAATCATTTTGAGGGAAAAAAATGGAAAAGCCTAATGGAAGGGGCATAGCTTACAGTCTATAAAATATGGTTGCTTGTGGTGCCTGGGGATTGGAGGCAAGAGTCCCTTAGGTCTCTTCCAAACCTTTCCTCTTGAGGAATCGCTTTGCTAGCACACAAAGATCCCAAACCTAAATAGGACCTGGGATGTTTCCATTCCCTAGCCATACCTTGGTTTCCCTCATCACATGCATTCTTCCCAGGTAAGCCAGAACCACGCCTACTGTTCAGAATAGAGTTTTATATTATATACCTCTCAATAAATACATGTTGTCTTGCTTGATGTTTTCACCTGTGGAAATGATGGCTCAGACAAAATTCACAAGACTATCCTATATATTTTCTGTTCTAAAGAGAAAAAAATATATTGGAGCTAGTGCAACCAACAATATACTTGGAAAAGGGGAATATTTGACATTAAATAAAATCAGAAACAAACATTTCATTTTTCTTTTTTTTCCCTCTCACAAATAAACTCAAAATTTGGTTTACTGGATGAGCGAAAAACAGATGGGAGACTTATTGTCACTATGAAAAAATGTCTCTTACACTGACTTTTGTTTTCAGTACTGTTAGCAAGATCAGGGCACTTTGTAGGCTTTGTGGAATTGCCTTAATCACATCTGTGAAACCAAGATAAATATTTTCTTTTGGGTCTCATTTGTTAGTTATTCTTTCTTTACTTTCTGGGAATCAAGTACTACATATCTTTCTTCTTTCTATTTAACTTTTTTTTTTTTTAATTATCTCTTAATCAATTATCTCTTTTTTAAGTCATAATCAAAGCTCATTGAATTCTCCTGCCTGGAAGAATTAAATCTCAGGTTACAAAGAATAATTAGCTCAATTTTGTCACACATACGTGAGATCCCAAAGCATCAATTATCTTCTGTCTCCTGAAATATGCTGAAACGTCACACGTAGAAGTTGCCATTAACACCTCCTGCTGTTGCTGTGAATTGCTTCAGCCCCACCATATGCAGTAGGTTAAAGTTTTGAATTAAGATCTACATGAGCAGTACAAGCTTACTACCACAAAATTTGTTAATAAGAATAAACACTATACATACAAGTCAGGAGCCAAAATCCTGATTACATGAATATGAAAATATACATATACATATGCATATACCTGCACACACACTATCATTCCAGAGCTGCCACAGTACTGGAAGCTAGGTTCAGAATTTTTTGCAAAATACAAAGCAGATTTTCACTGGCACTATTTGTATCAGCCACACTGTTTACAGGAGTGGATTTTTTTACTTCAACACCACACAACATAAACAGACATGTTGTATATGTAAGATTGCATGTGTGAAAAGCACATGCCCATTCCTGCTGTGTTACGTACCATGTGAAGTGATCTAAGTACATCTCTTGTTGTTCTTATTCCATTACTTATCTCTAATTAATACATCTCTTTATTTAGAAAAAGAAAAATTTCCTTTCTCTGCATTCATCCGTGGAACGATGATGTTGAAAGTTGTGCAGAATTATCCATCTTTGCACAAAATGTTGATGTTGAAAGTCATGCAGTTCAAAATTTCCAAGACAAATCCCATATGTTTTCTGATCCTTCTCTGGTCATGTTTTCCTCTTCCAAACATTGCTGCAACTGTATTAGCACTTGACTGTCTCAGAACATCTGATGTAAATACAAAAATAGGACTCTCTTCCTGTGTCTGATACTATATTAATAGTTGCTTCAGGAAAGTCAACAGGGAAAAAGAGATTCCTACTGGATGATTCACAAGAAGACTCAACTCAGTCCTGCAGAAACAGATGGTTCCAATTAACTCTTTGCATGTATGATTAAATACAAAAGGGCTCACAATCCTCCGTTTTCCAAAATCTGAAAGACATTGTATAGTTCTCCACACAATAAAGAAGCCTGAAGCAGGTCTAGATATTTTTAGAATGGAGAAAAATTATGATGTAGGATATACCTTTTACTTTTCTACTTGAAAATATTTCATGGATATATTTTGATGTGGAGTACATTTTCACACAATGCAGCCAATAAGGAATAAAATATCTCTGTAAGGCTCATGCATTACAAGACTGTCTCCAACTTAGACACAAGTATGTCCAAGGTGACATTGGCCAAAAATACTGAACGTCAGACTCTGAAAGGTATCTGGGCTTTTAGCTGACACTTCAGAGGGATTTAAAAGCCTTTATAATTGTAAGCATCTGGGCATTAACGAATTAGAGATTCAATTTTCAAAAGTAACTTAGGTAATTAGAAGCCCAGGTTGAACTGAATTGCAAGTAGTCTGAGGTTCCAAAGGGCCATATTTTTGAAGATAATAAAGTATTTTGAATTGTGGCTTATTGGTTAGTGAGATTTTTAAGTGAATAGAGGTGTAAATGCATATGAATCTACTGTAATACCAATCTAATTTTCACTTCTGAAAGCGGACCTATGTCCTACATTTATAGAACACTTTTGAAAGTATTATTACCAAGCTAGTCAAGAGTTGTGTTGTTCGGCAATAGAAAAGTTGAAAATTTGAAAAATTGTGTTGTTCTGCAGCTTTAGAACACTAATTCTTTAACCTTTATATTTAAATATTCTGTTTATGTTTTTCTTATGACACAAAATGGTTTAAAATTCCAAAAGTAAAGATCATCAATTTAAAAGAAAAATGTGTGGGACTGGTAAAGTGCACTCTGCTATACAGGGAGCTGGTGAAGTGTTATTGCAATTACTTGTAAAATTCTTTGTGGTCTCAGTTAAAAGGGGCTACAGAATTGCACATCATGATGATGCTGTTGACAGTGATCATTATTGATTCTGAGAGCTACTTGTGTTTCCACATAAATTACACTGTTTACAAGGTCTATGAAGTGGGCCTCCCAATAAATTTCTTCTCTTGTATTAAGGCAATTTTTTTGATGAAAGCTACATGTGACATAGTGCTCCAAACCCATTCAGCTACTGTCTACTGTCCCTGGAGAAGCCAGAAACAAAACTAAATGTGCTGCTTTATTTAAGATAAAGACCAGAAAACATTCTTTATGTTGTCCACAGAATTTATGCCATTTTCATGACAAGAAAACATCTGTTTTTTCATCCTATAAATGACTGAATCATTTAAATGTTCATTAGTTGATAAACCATTGGGAGGTGTATTGCTATCGCTTCATCAAGAATCACAGAACAGTGAGGCTGGAAGGGACCACTGGGGGGTCATCTGGTCCAACTTCCCTTGTCAAGCAGCTGCATCCTAGAGCACATGGCACAGGATTGTGTCCAGACAGTTCTTGAATATCTCCAGTGAGGGAGACTCCGCACCCTCTCTGGACAATCTGTTCCAGTGCATGGTCACCTGCACAGTAAAGAAATTATTCCTCATATTCAAGTGGAACTTCCTGTGCTTCAGTTTCTGCCCATTGCCTCTTGTCCTATTGCTTGGCACCACCAAGCACAGCCTGGCTCCATCCTCTGGACACCCTCCCTGCAGATACTGATAGACATTGATGAGGTCTCCTCTCAGTTGCCTCTTCTCCAGGTTGAACAAGTCCAGCTCCCTCAGCCTTTCCTCATAGAAGAGACATGCTCCAGTCCCTTAATCATCAATCTAGCCCTCCACTGTACCTGTTCAAAGAGCTCCATGTCTCTCCTGTATTGAGGAGCCAGAACTGGACACAGCACTCAAGATGTGGTCTCACATGGGCTGAGTAGAGGGGCACCTTCAACCTGCTGACAGCGCTTTTCAAAATGCACACCAGGATATCATTGGTCTTGGATCAAAGACCAAGATAGTTTTAACATATTTTTACACTGCTTTCCACAGGAATTATCTGTCATCTTACTCTAAGGTTTGAAAAACACTATGTTGCAACAGCAAAAGTAGTTGTACATTAAAGAATCAAAGCTTCTTTATAGTGCACGAGTACTTCAGATTTTATCTTTATTTGCATTTATGTAATTACATACATTGCTTCAGGAATGACACAATTTTCTGGAAAACCAGAAGACATGCTTGTATATCAAGAAAAATACCCAAAACATTTGCCTTTTAAACTTCATAGATAAATGTTAGGTGAAGATACATTCAATTGACTGTGGTCCACAGCTTCAAGGAAAAAGTGAAAAGTGTCTATAGACAGCTGGAGTAACTTCTAAAAAAAAAAAAATAGAGAAAGCGCTAATACTGCAAAGAGTTTCAGCATCTGTCTCCTTTACTCCATTTCCTGAAACACTTACTAATTTTTTGAAGCAGAGCAAGGCATATTTGTCACAACCACAAAGTTTCCAAGGACTAGGAAAAGCAAAGCAAGGGCAATGCCCCCCCCAACTGAAGTCTCACATCTAAGCCTTGCAAGCTAAGAGTGCTTCATTCTCTGTTACTGATCCACCTGGTCTGGTGGACCTACTCTGCAAACTTAGTACCTCCAGATGAAAATCGATAGAAATAAAACCTCCTTATATAGAAGAATCAATGGTTGACTGACTACTTGACTGAAAAAAGAGGATATATATATATTAAATTTCTCCTTCTGCTTCTAGGAATTTGTGAACTACTGTAACCAAAAGGCAATAGGTATTTAGCATAAGGCTGCACATTTTATGATCTAATCAAACAGTCATCAAATTGGACAAAAAATTATGTACAGTCTAGTGGCTTGGGCACTGAGTTGAGCAAACATGAAGTTTATCATTATTCTATCCCATAGTTTCAGTTACAGAATAATTTTTCTCAATTTTTTCCCTGCTTTTCCTTTATCTCCTTCATTATGCTGTCCAGTGAGGGTAAGCTTACAGAGGAAAACAGAAAATATCTTGATATTAAATAACATTTTAAGTCACCATCTCAATTGCATAAAGCAGGAAGCAAGTGAAAAGGCAAATGGGACCGATCTTTCACAAATTTCTCTTCTGTCTCAATACTACATTGCAAACTAGGTGGAAAGGTAAAAAACGGACTTAGAAATTAATATATTAGTCCCTTGCAATGTTCTGAAAGAAAAGGGCAGAAAGGATGCCAAGGAAGAATGAAAAATTTTCTTATGAGTATGTAAAAAGCTAGGTACTTTTTAAATAGACATTGAATTGTCCAATTATTCTAGGGATAATGTAAGTATTTTCCTAGCACTTCTCACTGGATAATGCAACTGGAAACCCTAAAAGTCTTTTGTACCTTTTCAATGCCTAGACAGCTCAGAGGTCAAGCTGTAGAACCCACCTGGTCACAAAATGCATGAAACACATCATTTAAAGGGTACCATAGCACTCAGCGCTGATCCAGTCCTATATTGCCAATGTCGCCTTTTTCTTTGAGGAGGCAAGCAGACATGAAAATCATAGAATACAGATAATGTATTATGTATTTAAAGTAAATGGAAATAATGTAGATGACTGAAATTCAGCTTTTGACTGAGAGAAGAGTCCTCAGCCTATAAATCATGGGTTCTCCAGGGCAAAATGCTGCCTTTCATTGCCTGTGATCAAGAGCTCTTTAATGTGAATTGCAGGAAACAGTCTACATTGCAGTATATTGGAATGGAAGAGATACATAAAGACAAGTCCCTTGTCACTGAAAGACAAAAGAACCAAGGCAATTATTATTAAATTACTGTGATACCATGATAAAGATTGAGTTCTGCAAACAAGAAAGAGATTGAAAAATGTAAAATACAGGACAACACAGAACTCTCAACAAATTACCTGATGTTGGGCAATGAATCAAGTAAGAGAAAATACTTTGTAAAACCAAATGTATAATATAAATACAATAAAATTTTCTCCACAAATACGCCCAGCATTCACCTTTTTTTCCAATTCATGGATCTTTATCAAACTGGATCATTACAACCCATATGATATTCATAGCTATCATTGTGATCTGTAATGGGAAATAAGAAAAAGCTAAAGTATTCAATGCACTGGAATTTTCTATTCAGTGATCCAGTTAAAAGTACCTTGAGTCCTGAGTGATTCAGTAAATTATATATTATACTATTCACTATTGAACATAGCTTTGCAAATAGCATCTACCATGGATGGCATAATTTTCAGTATTATCTACATGTAGATCTCTTCCATCTGTGTCAATGGAAGTGTTGATGCTGCAAATGGATGGAGAAAATTCTGAAAGGATTAAAAAGGAGTTGTTCATGTAGAAAATGTTAATAACAATATAACTACTGCGTAAGTAAAAGTTTTCTTAGAAAATAATGAAATCAAAGTAAACAAAAAAATGTAGACAGTTTTTTTATTTCCCAAAATGCACATAAATATTAACACGTTTTAGCACTGCCTTAGTTAAACTGACTCTGACATGAAAAAATAATAATTCTTAGGAAGAATTCATTAAAAAGCTTTTAGGGAAGAAGAATAATATGAAATAGAATGACTATCTGTGCTAGTTTTGGCCAGGGTAGAGTTGACTTTCTTCACAGTGGCTGGCATGGGGCTGTGTTTTGGATTTGTGCTGAACATAGGGCTGACAATACGGCAATTTTTTTTTGTTATTGCTGAGCAGGGCTTGCACAGGGCCAAGGCCTTTTCTGCTTTTCCTGCTGGCAGGGAAGATTGGGGTGCCTGGAAGGTTGAGAGAGGACAAAGCCAGGACAGGTGTCCCAAACTGACCTAAGGAAGAAGAGGGGAACATTGGGAGTAATAGCTGTTGTCTTTTCAAGTCACCATTATGGAAGAGGGTGACTGGTCTCCTGGAGATGGCTGAACACCTGCCGGCCCATGGGAAGAACTGAATGAATTCTTTGTCATATTTTGCTTGTGTGTGCTGCTCTTGCTTTTCCTATTAAACTGTCTTCATCTAGAACCATGATTTTTCTGGCTTTTACACTTCTGATTCTCTCTCCAGTTCTGCTGGTGGGGAAGTGAGGGAGTGGCTGTGTTGGGCTTGATGGCTGACTGTGGTTAAACCACAACACCAGCTAAAACAATCTTGAAGAAGTGGAGAATAAAAATACAAGAACAAAAGTGTAAAATTTTCTATAAGCAGCCATAAAAAAGACTGAAATTCAAAAGGAACTATATTTAAGAGAAGTAAAACCAGAAATATATAGGTATTCAGCTGAAGTATCAAAGTATATTAATGTAAAGCATTATTCTTGTTAGAAACTGGTACAGTAAAATCAATGTCNAAGAAGAAAAAAAAAAAAAAAAGGAAAAAATGATAGGAGAGAAGGAAGAAGCAAAAAGAAAAAAGAAAAGGAACTAAAAGAAACAGAAAAAAAATAGACAAATACACTAGATAGCAAAACCATCCCTGACAGCAAAAGCAACTGCTACTAATTTAAATTGCATTTATTTCTGCATGATCATTAAATATCACCCATACACCCTATAATGAAAAAAAAACATGGTATCAATTTGTCTCACTGAAGAGGAATATTTGCATCCCATAGGTACCTCTATGGTATAACTTGATATGTGCAGAATTTGCTCAGGAAAGAGCCTTAGCCTCATGCTTCTACATGGGTTAGAGCAAACTTTCAATTGATATTTTGCCAGAAGAAGAGTTCAGTGAGAGCGTTTATCACTTTATTCATCAAAATAGCCAATAGTACAGCAAGAAAAATCTGTAAATCCAAATTACTTTGCCACAGCTGGGATCATCCAGCAGTATAAACTGAAATATTATGCTGAAGATTTATGAGGAAAACATTATGCAATACATTTCTGGACCTTTTAAAAAACATTATACAAAAATTAGAAATGTAAAAGAGGAAGAGTGTGAATTTCAATCTCTACATTGAAATATGACTGGACATTTGGGGAAAAAAAAGAAATAAAAGACTTTCAAACTAAATCTATGCTACTATTACCAACCATTGTTAACAGTAGTAAATTGGAATGACATCATTATCTTTATTCTTGCTCTTCCTTTCTGAGAGCATTGGTAGAAGAAATGTCTGGAGCACTGAATTTTGACAGAAATCAAACTTCAAAGTTCTGTTTTTGTATATTCAAACATGAAAACTATCACATATATCCATTAGATATTTGACATATTTATCCCTTAGCATGGTCCAAGCAAAAGCAATTCTGAGAAATTCTTTGTGTTTTTTAAAAGCTTACCTACACATTTTATTTTAGCACATGTTAAAATGAGCTATTTTACAGAGGTAGTGAAGGGAGCTGTAAGTGTTTCCACCAAAGTAATTATGAAGTTTTCATAGTCTTGTCACAAACAACAGTCCCCAAAGTGCATGTAGAAGACTACTAATGAAAATAACAAACAAATAAATTTAATGAAAACTGGCATCATGGGACAGCAGTTCATTCTTTGAACTCAACTTTAATGCTGGGGAAGAAAATTAATTTTATGAATATATGTGTTCTGATTTAATAGTCAGTGCATTGCAAGTTAAGTCACTAAATTCTCAGTGTTCAAATGGGTGGCACTGGCATCAATTCTTTTAGCACTTATGGACTCATGAACTTGACTAAACTCACAAGGACCTAATTGGAAATAGTGTTCTTATCTTGAAACCTCCATGTTTTTTCATACGAAACATTTTGCAGAGCTTGAAAATACTTGAGAGATAAGCCATAGGCAATACTGTTTAAAGGGCAAATGGAGATGTCAAGACTCTGTATCAGCCCAAATGCAAAGTGAAGGAGGGGAAGAGGGAAGAACTTTGGTTATATGTAAATTGTCACATCTTTGAGGAGATTGCAGGCTTTAGGTAAGAGAGGTTATTACTCGGGCTTTGGTTGCTGCTGCAGCATCCTGAATAAATAATAACTTTTCATTTTGAACAAGCTGTTCTCTACCATTGAAATCTGCTGCTGTCATAATGTGTCTAAAGGAAGACTAAACAGGTACAAAAATACCAAGCCAAAAGTGCAGTGAATAATCATAAGTATGGTAACCTGATAAGCCAGAGTGAGGATTACTAATATAATCCCTTTATAACAGTGTACAGCCATGGATTCACCACTTGGAAGAAACACATACAAAGTCAGGGGAAGAAGAACAACTCACACAAAGGGTGGAGAAAAATATACTGATTGATAATGAAAAGGTTTGCCTTCTAATTTGTGTCCAGACACCGATACCACAAATTCTTAGAGCTGGGCAAATCATCTTTATGGTCAAACCAGAGAAACAGACAAACACAGATGTGTGGGTCTGTTTCTAGATGGTTCCTAAGGGTCAAATGGATCATACTTAAGAACTGAAAAGTTCTAAGAGGAACCCACCACTAGAAGTTAGACATCTTGGTAAAATCTCGTAAGAGTGCTGTCCCACAGTTTCCCATTGCTTAAAACAGAATAATATATCACTGTTGCAATAATTCATACCCTAAAGCTCTTCCAGCATGAAGATGTTGTAAAAAGTAGAATATTATTGTCTTTATAAATATTAAAGAATGTGTATCTTTCTTTAACCTATCAAGGTCTTAGCCTTATATCTGTCTTATACCCACTGCACAAATACCATAAGAAAACAGATGTGGAATGCAATCAAAAAACAATAGGATGCTACGTGAGTCAAAATATCAGTACTTAGCCATTGACTCATCATGTCATTAAGTACACTGTTAAACATGTTGCATGTCAGTAAAAAGATTTAAAATTAACTCATTTGTTGGAATTTCTGCTGTGATTTACAGTGATATTTGAGACATTAAGTGTACTGACTTTGATGAACATGTGGAACAAAAATGTAAGAAAAATATAAAAGCATGTTCAGATAAGGACTGACAAAAAATATTGTGGATATTAAAAATTATCTTTTACTTTAAGAAACTGAATGAATTATAGAACAGTCTTGTTATATGAATATAAAACATATTTTTTGATTTTTTACAAGTGAAATATGAGGTGAGGAATCATGTGAGCAATTTCTGTAACTTTTTCTATGTAAAATAAGGTGCACCCTAGAGACACACAAAAAAAAATTAAAATGCTATTATTACATTAAATTTATCATAGGTATGATCACTTCAACTTAGAGATGGGGTTTTTTTTTAAGATGGATTCATCCTCTGCTCCAAGCTGTCTGAGTAAAGTGCAAGCAGTCAAACCATTTTTGAATCATAACCTCCAAAGTTATTTTTGTCTTGGATGCCTATAAATAAACACACCAGTAGTGTAAGAAGTCACGATCTTTCTCTGAAAGTCACAATATTTTCCTACATATAACTCAAAAAAGTTTAATTTACTAGTGCATGCAGGTAGTATAAGTTTATCCACAAAAATCCTTTACCTCAGTGCAAAGAGGAATAGATTTCTCCTTCTGGTGTACAGCATGAGTGGAACAGATAAATATGTTGTTTATCTTCATATTTATTTTCAAGAAATGTTGTATACGAGGCTTTACATTATCTGGAAAATGAATTATGCATGTGGCAATATGGTACATTCCTCAGTCAGCCAGTTCCTAATGTCTACTCTGCCTCTTCTGACATCCCATGCTGTGATCAAAAATAATCTTGTTTTTGTGGAGTTGCTTTGTTTTGGGCTTTTTCCTATTATCCCTGTGAAGGAATTACTTTAACTTTCTCCCTAACAAATACTATTTGCCAACACAATGAAGTTATATTTAAATCACCAAAGATTAAATGAAGCAGCAGGAGGCCAAGGGAAGTGCTATCTCTTCAGAAAGCAAAATAACAGCTTGAGAAAGATGAAGAATTTGCAGGCTTTGGATTTCTATTTTTTTTTTAATTTTTGTTTAAGTGCACCAAAGGTCAGAAATTAGTAATGTAAAGATATTTTTTAGTGCCTATCTTTCTCTGCATGACTCCTGTGTTAGTTATGGTGTTTATTTCACACTGGCAATTGTCTTTACGGATGAGGTAATATTGAAGCTAGTCAGCTTCAGACAACTCACACTACAGCAAGATATTAAGTTGGCTCTTTTCAGATCAGGCATTTTAACATTATAGGAAATTCTTTAGCTCACCTGACACCAAAACCAAATCTTTCTCCTGAAGCTTTCTAGGTAGGGCCAGAGCACTTTGTAACACAACATGGCATACTGGCAAAGATGGCAGCCTTTTTAGTTGCAGTTAATTGGTCTCCTCTTGCTTCTAATGAAAGAAGTTTCTCCGCCTGTTTCCCAACATATGAAGTTTCCATCTCTGTATATGGAGGTCTGTGGAATAGCACATATGCTGCTTTGAGTCAACTTAGAACCACTCCTCCTCCCACATGCCCAGTCTTTTGAAGAGGAAGTGAACTGACTGCCTCCATCTGTGCTGATGAATAAAGACCAGAAGACCAGGGAACAACCAATGTTCTATTCCCCATCATGCAGCACTAACTTTATATTAATTAGCCCCAGTAACATCAGAGCTATCCTTTTGGTTCCACTAGTCCAAATCAGAGCCGAGATGTTGATTGCAGGGTGCAGTGCTGTTGGAGTCCAGGGCATCCCTTTGGATGACCTGAGACCTGAGAAAGGGAGTTCAGACCCTGGACAGGGGGGTGTGGAGCCGTTCCATGGGGGTTGGAGACCTTGGCACAGAGCCCAGACAGACACTGAGTTTGATTTTAGTCCATGGGAGAAGCTTCCAACACTGAGAGAGGAATTACAAACCTCACAAGTGTGAAAGTAGTAGTTTAGTACAGCACAGGGTGAGAAATTTTGTAGTTTAGGAATTCTTAGAACAGAGATGAATGGGGGACAAAATGGAGGATTTGGGGTGTTGCCCTCGATCCTTCTTCTTCTTCTTCGTCCTCCATCCTCTGGGGTGGTGATGACACAAAGTAGTTCTAGGCTATTGGTTTAGGGTAGAAATGACCATTGTAGTATAGATATCACACATTGGTACAAAATAGTAAATCGTGGGCACGTAATTATCTGTATAAGAACCAAGCAATGCCCCATCAGTGGGCAGTCGCATCATGTCCCAGCCACTGTCCGGACCTCGGCTGGGTGCGGAGCAAATTGTGAGATACCAAATAATAAACAACACATGAGAACTGAGAACAAGGCCTTGAAGGACTCCACTTCTTTCTTGTGACACGGCTCAGGGCTTTTAGAGGGCCGGGGACTTTTAACAACCTTGAATCTCGGCAAGGACCTATAAAACCCGAGACAGTGCTAAGTTCACCCACTGGACCTCCTGGGAACCCAGTAACAACCAGCTCTGAGACTAAATGCACAGCCATGTGAGGTGGTGTATTGGGTTTGTATGGCAAGTTTTTGGCAGTGGCTTCCGTTAAAGCTGCCAGAAGCTTCCTCCGTGTGCAACAGAGACAATGCCAGTCAGCTCCAAGACAGACCCACTGCTGGCCATTGGTGATGGTGGTAGTACCTCTGGGATAACAGATTTAACAAGGGGAAAAACCTGCCCAATTTCAGCCAGTAGGAAAGAGTGAGAATGCACAGGAGAAACAGCCCTACAGAAACCAAGGTTGTTGCAGAAGCAGGAGGAGGTGTCCCAGCCTCTGGAGCAGAAATTCTCCTACAACCCCTGGTGCAGACCATGGTGAGTCAGGCTGTGTCCTTGCAGCCCATGGAAGGGACCCACCCTGGAGCAGTTCATGAAGAACTGCAGCCTGTAGGAGGGGCTCACACTGAAGAAGCTCATGTAGGACTGTCTCCTGTGGAAGGGCCCCTCCAATGGAACAGTGGAAGGGTGTGAGGAGTCCTCCCACAGAGAAGGAAGGGGCAGACACAATGTATGATGAACTGACTGCAGCTCCCACTTCCCATGCTCTTGGCTGCTGGAGGGGAGAAGGTAGAAAATTCAAGAGAAGTTGAACCCAAAGAAGAAGAAAGGGGTGGAGGAATGATGTTTTAAGATTTAGCTTTCATTTTTCATTACTCTAGTCTGATTTGATTGGTAATATATTAAATCAATTTTCCCCAAGTTGAATCTCTTTTGCATATGATGGCAATTGGTGAGTGACCTCTCCCTGTCTTTGTCTTGACCCACAAACCTTTTGTTACATCCATTTTCCCCAGTCCAGCTGAGGAGGGGAGAGATAGTGCAGTGTTGGTGGTACCTGGCATCTAGACAAGGCAAACTCACCATAGTTGCTTAGGCCCTGATCAAGAAATGTAATAATTATGTGTCTGCCCAGACCATGTGTGAAGATTACATGGGCTACCAGTAAAACATTAAGAAACTCCGAAATTGTCTAATATGACAAGTGCACTGAGAAGCAAATCACCTAAATTCCACATATAATGTGAAACCAGCCAAATATAGCTAAAAAATAATAGTTAAGACTTTGCTAACTCCTAGACACTCAGCCTCATATATCCTCATTACATTCCTATGAATTTTCTCTTTGTTTAAATAGCTTTCTCGGAAAAAAGTCCTGAAAGTATATTCAGTAAAGCTCTAACATCAACCTATTTTACAAAAATGGATTGGCAGCTCATCTGCCATTACCAGAATCTTTAAAAAAAAAAGGTATTTTCTATTCCTTGATCCCTCAGGTAAAGTTGAGGCCTCTTTGCTGAGTCAGAGGCTCTTTTGATACTTCAATGTCTAGTCATGGTAATCTGTGGCTTTAAGCAAATGAAGCCAGTTATAAGACATATTTGGTGAATAAAATAATGTGATATTCCTCTCAAATGAGCTTTGGATACTTCACAGAGACCATGGTAATTTTAAGTAACTCCCTGATCAACCAACAAGCTGTTTTGAATCCTACCCTTTGGCACGAACTTCTTCTCAAGCACAGTAAAGGGAGCAAAATCATCCATTCTAAGTTGGTGGAAGGTCTTGATGCTGTAGAGTTGTCCCTGTAGCTTTCCCTTTAAAACTACAACAACCTTGATCCTTGCAATGGGTATAAATTACTGAAGAAAAAAAGTTCATGAAAGAGCTCCTTTTAGAAACTCTAAAAATAGCTTCTGAAGAGTGCAAAGCCACTGATGTTACAAAGTTCAGTGACCTGTAATAACTATTATTATTTCCATTGACCCATAGTAATGATTGACCTGCACTGGAACTAGCAACACTCAATAGCATTTTCTTTTTTTTTTTTTTTTATGTTCCATTTTCCAAGACACACACACAAATATCAGTTTACATCAGGCAGGCCAGGTTTTAATCTCTTTATGCTTTTGGTGACAATAAAGCTATAATCATAAAACCGGAAAGTAATGGATGAATGCCTAATAACTAAATACAAATCAATAGACCATTGTGAAGAATAAACAAAGATAATTTTATGTCTTTAAAAAAACCCCAAAAGATCAATATTCATTACGCTATGATATATGGAAACGATTGTGTTTATGTTCATAAAAGCTAGTATCAGGCTGTGCTGAAAGGTGAGAGATGGGTGTTAGTGTTGCAGGTCAAATATGGCAATCCAGGCCTGAGGATGAAAATTTCTCACTAAAATTAATAACATATATGCTGGATATATATATATAGCAATCATATCAGACATTTTAACACTTAAGTGACTTAATACATCGAGACAATAGTTTCAATATAAAAGAAATTGTATTTAACTCAGTGGTGACCATGTTTTTTCAGAAGCTGATCTTTCTACTTTCACTCAGTAAAAAAGTAGACATAACCTTAAAATTTCAGACTGGTCAGAATGAGACCTGAGTTAATATTGGATAGGGGGAAAAAATGTTTATTTTCAATAGTTCACTTTGCAAGTATCTCCTCCTGCATTGACTGTTGCTTAATATTTTAAAAAGGTATACAAACCACTTATTATAAATTGAAGGATTAATTCAAGAAAAGCATTTTATTTTCCATGACCCTATGTAGACAACTACCTTGAAAAATATGCCGACAATACAATCGAGAAATATAATTTTTCTGTCTTTGCAGCACAATGCACACAATTCAAATCAGGATGTATTCAGTTCCTGTTACTGTAGGGTTCCTTGGATTGTTCATTTTTACTCTGCTTTAAGATCTTCTCAGTCAATTTACTCACAATCCATATTCTATACATAGGTGTACTATTTATGCACATATCAATTTTTGAAGAGATGTACCAGAAGAGCAATCTATCATGTAAAAATTATTCCAAGAGCAGTTCTATGCTCTTGTTCATTGGGTAGACAATTGAAATTGAGCTTTTTATATCCCTAAGGAATAGGGAAACCACTAACATCTTGGTTATGTTTTTGGCACTGTCACATTAGACAGTACATTACTACGATAAAATTCGAAATAGAAATTTGCATTAATTGGTATTTCCTTCACAATCCTGTATGACCATAAATAAAGAGGAAAAGGTTTTACCCTTGCATAGAGGCTGCACATTTTCCCATGAACTATGCATTTTTCGTTTTTCATAAAAAAAATAAATTGTTTTTTTTTCCCCTGAAGAAAGTCACTATGAAGTCAGTATGAAGAAGTAAAACACCAGATAATTTTATTCTATGCTGAAGGAAATGCCTTTTGACTTACTGAACTGCTTGCTGAGTTTTCAATTTCTTGAACCAAACGCTCATTACATGGAGTTGTACACACTGCAGAACTAGGAATAAAGAAATTGTCAAACATTCGATATTTCAGTGCTGCTTAAAGAAATATAATCTCAAATTTTTCAAATGAAAATGCTATCTTATTGTGGATAAAAACTTCAAACATCAACTTCCTACAAATAGTTTTCTGCACTATCTGAGCTATACCATTTGAGTATGAAGAAAAAGTGATGTCTGGTGAATAAAGATAGTACTTAAAAAAATAATGTATATAACAAATTTTACTTTCTGAAACTCTGTTAGGGATAGAGCACCTTTTTTCATTCTCTGTCAGATGTAATTATTGTATAAGTTGTAGCATCTGTAAATATTTCTTGACTGATAATTTGTGAGAAGCGAGGTGCTAGTGTCCAACATTTAGGTTTTGTAGACTTAACAGTGGTCTCAAAGAATATTGCTGATTATTTTAAGAGTATGGTTTAAAGTCACATCTCCAACGCAACTACTGTGCCTGCACACTCAGCATTCTTTTTCTCCATAATCGACTTCTACACAGATAAAATTAAATATCTTTATATAAGCTTCTCACTCTAGCCTGAATTTTTAGTTGAAAGAGAAACAGAAAAAAAATTATCTCACTTGTTTTAGACACCTCTGCTTTTCACTTATGTACCCTTCAAATGTCTATATCTCAAGAAGAAAAATAAGGCCTAGACTGGATGCCTGATTTTGAGACAGCAAAGTTAGAGAAAGCAAATCCCACCCTTTCTAATGAATAATACTCATTTCACTACATACAAGAGTTGAACAAGACAGAAATATTGTTTTGATCTGAACAAAGGCTTTTACAAACTCAAGAAAATCCATATTCGGATGAACCTCAGAACAGGTTTAGCTCCAACCATTTGTTCAGCTCACCCAAGCAAAACCAGGGTCTCTGCAGAGAAAACACTGTTGTCTCTTATCTCAGTATGGGACCTGAGTGATCAGAGTGACAATACGAATAATAAAGCTTCTATCAGCGGCAAGATTTCTGAAACATACAGCCAGAATGTTTTTCTATTATCTAAAAAGTAGCATAGGCATTAAGTTGTTTGGTTTCACTGTCTTCATTTCATCACAGACATAAAAATGTGTTGAATCCCACTGAGAGTTGGTCAATCCACTGGTCTAAATAAAAGATGCAATTCAGCCCAAATCCCAGAACATGAAGTAATTATGCTGCATTCAATAAAAAACTTTTTTGGGTTATTTAAGAATTTTGGTGAGCAAGTAATAAGCTAACACTAGGGAATTACAGCTAACAGCTAATTAAGAATTTTTACCTGAATATTGACTGAGAGAAGATGACAGAATCTTGTCCTTGGAAAATTCATGTAATAATTTATTGTCAAGGAAGCAAATGTCTATCCCCCATGGACAAAGAGCTCAGGTTAAGCTACAACATATTGTATGTTTTTCAGAGCAGAGCTAAGCAGTTCTACTGACAAGAAAAAATATATACAACTGCCTGTTTAAGAGGAACAAAGAGAGCCTGAAATATCATTGGAGTTGCTGTAATCAGAGGGAAAATGCTTTGTATTGTTGCACTATATCTACTGCCTAACCATTTCCATCACAGAAAACTGAATGGGATTGCAGGCTGTTGGTAATTGGCTTAGAAGAACTATCTGACACTCATGTCTTGATATTTTGGCTACCTGGCATATCACAGGACCTCTTCGGTGCATTGTCCTCCATTGCTGTGAGCAGTGTTCTCCTCTCAGAGGTGGCTTCTGTCACTAAAAGGTTGTCACTTCAGCTCAGAAGCCATGGCTTAATGTCAATGAGAAGTCAATTAAGAAATACCTACATATTCATTACACTCTCATAACTTACAGACATTATGTACGCAGTGAGCTGGCAAAAGATGAAATGCTGTCCCTGAACTAATGTGATATGGACTGTAAGGAAACATTTATGGTATTAATAATTTTTAGGAGTGTCATATTAGTACTATAGCTCAGCTTGGGCTTTGGCTTTTTACTAAACAAGAATTGTTTCATTATTATTTTAAGCCTTACACAAGAAGTCAGTGAAAGCAAATGTTCATATGCTGTGTAACACAGTCCAAAAAACTCTGGTAAAAAGATGTACTGGAATAGAATCTGAGTTAAAGCCTTCCTCCCTCTTATAATTTTCTAAAATTATACTATAATTTTAGAAAATTCTATTTATTAGTTAATAGATTTTATATTAGGTTTTCTTTTGAAAATTGGTCAGACTAAAAATATATTCAAGGTAATCTTTCTCACTGCTGGACTACACTGGCATTTTTCCAGATAAGAAGAAAAGCACAAAATGCATGGAGACATATAAAAAACATCATATCCAAAGAACCCATACCTCTATGAAACCTCAAAAGAATCTGAGAAAGAAGTTGGTCAAATGTGTCAAATACTTGGTTTAGAGACTGTATGAAGCATTTTTTTTTTCCCCAAGTCTCTTTTCTCTGCCAGTGTTTATCAGCTCTGATTTGTGATACTTCAAACACAGCAGTCCCCAACAGGCACTAAGCTAACCAGACGGGAAAATCTCATCCACCTTTGTCAGCCTTCCTATCAAACACCGCTTTGCCTCATGGGGTATTCTTTCATAAGCTTAGAAACCACTTTCACATGTTAGCTACTTTCTTGTAAGGTTGTCATGACTGCAGCAGAGTTTTGTTCATGAAAAGCTGCTGAGCAGAACCTTGCAGGTTCACCTTGCAAGTGCTTGCAGGAAACAGCCCTTTGAAAGGGTAACTGGAGATTTGAGCGATATAAACCCCAAAGAGTTTATATCTTAAACCCACTTTCCTGCTCGGCTGTTGCTTTATTCAAGCTGGACCCAGAGCTTGTGCTGTCTTACAGTGACACAAGGGAAAGAAGTGCCAAGGCTCCTCTCCTGCTCTGTGCCGAGAACAGAATGATCATGCTAGGTCTGATCTACAGTGACACAGAATGATCACAGCTTTCAGTAAAGTGCGAGCACCAGATGCTCAGTACTTCTGTGAGAAAGGTCACTATCTAATATTCATAGAGTCTTTCACACTGTAATCCACCATCCTGCACAGGAAGTTCAGCATGTAAGGCGTTTTCCTTACTAAGCAGCAAAACAAAAAGTGTATATTGCTAAAAACTAAAAGGATCTCTTTTATTTGCCCTGTATCTCCTGCAGTTTAAAATCTTCAGTGAAGTGGCATTCTGTTAGTCATGTGCCTTTCTTAGTTTTCCTGTGACTAGAAATCAATACTCACACCACAGCTTTCACTGCAAAATGTAACTGTTTCCCCACTGAAAAGCACCTGTCTCGAAGTATCACACTGACTGGAGTCTTACAAAGTTTGTCATCTGAATCAGTTGAATTTTGCTGATGGGGAAATCTCATATCACAGTCTTCATCTGTACAACCACAGGTTGTAGCAGAGAGCTTTTTGCTAGATCGAGAGGGCACCGTGTACCTGCATCCCTATGTCTTCTAAAAAATGGCCACAGTTGCCAGCCATGCCAAAAGATACTATTTGATATTCTCTCTCAGAAGTGATGGTCCTGAATGAATCACCTGGGAAGGTTCCCATCTGCCACTGGAACTCTGCCCACAAAACCAAGGCATTTCAATTGAGTATCAATACCTATGTTCTTTATTCAGGATAAAGTAAAATATATAGTCTATTTTACCATATCAATAATGTACTTCTTCTGATCTGTTTATCAATAACTATGACACTTCTTGGAGAGTTTGTCACTAGATCTCAGACTTGCAGTTTGTGACATACTTGAGGAATCCCACAGAAATCAGGAATCCCACAGAAATGCTCTTCTTGTTCCTTGTTGCTTCTCAATCGCTAATTGTGACACGAATCCTGAATGCAGTGATAATCAGATTTTATGTAGTAAAATGCAAGTTTAAAAGGTATGTTTAACTACATGTGGTTGAATGTAATTAGGCTCATAAATTGCTAATGTCTTTGTCCCAGAAAACGTAACTCAGTACAGAAATATCATTGAATCACTTCAATGTTTTCCTGTAACTTTGGAAGCGGTTCTTCCCCCAAAAAAATGAGTGAAGGAGCCAGTTTGGTATCTTTTCTATACTGTTGCTTCTCTCACACCCCTCATTCCATATCCCACACACAGCTGGAGTACTTCTCCTTAAAGAGGCTGGAGTACTTCTTAACCAGGAGATTTATTAGACACATTAGTCTTTAAGGAGCCTTTAAGACTTACTAGATGTTTCTGGTGACTAACAAAATAAAATATTATAGAGGTACCAGATGCTCCAGAAAACTTTTAATTCAGCTGTTACACCTGTGCTTTAATCAAACAAAAGTCATCAAGTGTAATGAAAACCTGAATACTATTACAGTGAAGTCATCATTTACCCTATCTGTGGCCCAAGGGAAATACAGTGGCTGTAATGGTATGAAAAATGGTGTAGGAATAGGTCAGTAATTCCAAAAGCATAAGAGGAAGAAATAACAAAAGAGGAAACTGCAACATCAGAGAAACAAAAACTAAAACTTAAAGGTACAATTTTATGGGGACTTCAGACTCATTCATGAGAAGACTAATGATTCACTAAAACTAAAATTATAATGTCTATGAAATTCAATCTCCAACATAAATCAGTGTCAAAATCTGACTGAAATTCAAATGAGTCAATATTTCTGTTGAAATGAATAAAATTAGAGCAGATGTGAGTCAACTAAAAGCATCTGCCGTGCAGGTCCAGTCAAACTAACTTAAACAGGATTGAGTTTATGGGCACCTTTAACACCAAGCAATGTTCAGAACAGTGCACATGGGTGAGAATTTAGTAAAGGACTTGGGTAGTTTGATTTCTTTCTTAAATTATACATGTTTGCTCTGAACTGTATACACTGCATTGTCTGTTCTATTTGTGCTAGAAATGAATGGCAAAGATATAAACAATTTATAAGGGCGGTACATACTGAGTGGTTTCAAAACCCTAGAGATTAATGAATAATAAATAAACCCAGGCCTTTTGTTAGTACTGTAATGCTTCACTGTTTAGGTCACATATGTTTATTGTGCTAATGTCATTTTTGGGATGAAACAGTTATTAAAATCACAGCATATTTCCAAGAGTTTCACTGAATAAAGCAGAGCCTGATTCCAATGCCATTGACTTTAGCAAGAATGGGGTAAAGTTCTAATTCAGACAAACAGTATTGCACTATTTATATTTTAAGGATGGAGAATATGGGACAAAGGAATTAATATGATTAGTTTACAGTCCCAGAGAAAGTCAGACTTGGAAGTTTTTGTTTCTATTCTATTTCTATTCTATTCTATTCTGTTCTATGCAGCTTGTGCCACTGCTTTCATCCTCACAACACTCGAGAACACCCCAAGAGTTGCTAGACAATATGTTTTACATGATTCACTTATTATTTGCTTTTGAAAGACAAAGCTTTACAAAAGACTCAGGCATTAAGTTGGTTTTGGATTGGAATTCCAACTACAGGGGGTTTTGCTTCTTTGCTTTGGATTGGACGTGGAGTTTGTCTCACTGAATTGTAAAAGGAAAAGGGAAGAGTAATTTTTGTTTTAACTGAAGGAAAATGTTTTGCTGTGTTCTATGTTTTTAGTGCCTAGCTGAGATCAAATGCCTGCACACTGCGCCTGCCACGGGGCATGGAGACAACTTAAGGTGGCCTTCAGACCCTGTGATTTAATGAGTTCCGGCTCCCACACAAAGTTTACCTCTGTGAAGGGCAGCTCCACTGTGCTTGAGATGCCCACCAGTTGAGCTTTCAGCAGTAGCCTGGATCCAGACCACTGTGCTAAAGATGGACATCTAAAATTCTATTTGAGATGTTGCAGACAAACAGTGTAAGTAATCCTGGGGAGGTTAGCAATCCTTTTGATAGTCCAACATGTTAAATAAATGCATAATTGGTCTTGCTAAACTACCTAAAGTTTCAGGAGTTCTGATAATTTCACATCTAATTCTATGGCAGGCCTATAGTCTAGCCAATAGTGACTGGAGACTATAAAAAACAAAACACATAATTTTCTGCGGCAGAAGACCTTTGTGTTCTTAGCCAGCAGCAAATCGTAGTTGCTGCTCTAATCCAGCAGGACACTCTTTCCACCAATCAAGTGCTTACAGTCTCTTCAAAAACATGGCTTTCATTTCTTGTAGAAACAAGCTGCTCAACTCACCAAGGCTCCGCAATGCCAATGCAGCTGTTAATTCTTGATTTGCCTGCTCACACTCATGCCACAATATAGAATCTAAGAATGGTTTGGGTTGGAAGCAAATTTAAAGATCATCTTACTTCCAACTCCCCTGATCGAGAGCAGGGACGCCACTCAGCAGATCAGGTTGCTAAGTCCCCATCCAAGCTGGCCTTGAACACTTCAAGGGATAGGGCACCCACAGCTTCTTTGGGCAACTTGTTCCTGTGCCTCATCACCCTCGGAGTAAAGAATTTCTTCCTAAACACCTAATTTAAACCTATCCTGTTTTAGTTTAAAACTGCTCCTCTTGTCCGACGACTATCGGCCCCTGCAAAAAGTCTCTCTCCGTCTTTCCACAGACGAAGAACAACCCGAGTTTATTTTATTTTTTAATATCTTCTTCCCGTCTTAGTTTCCAAACGGGACTACCTTCCTTCCCGGGATCCAGCGCTGCTCAGGCGAGCACACGCACTCCCAATATCCCCGCTCTCCGCTGTGGCCGCGCCGCTGGGCTAAGCACAGCGCCCGCTTCCCTCCCTGCTTGCTGCCCGCTTTGCTCGCTGCCCGCTACCCGCGGCGCTGCCGCAGCCTCCGCGGACGCGCCCCCGCGTCTCGCCCGCCCGCCCCCTCCCAGCCGAGCCCGTGACCGCTCCCCCGCTCCGGCCCTTCCCGCGGCATCGGCGGAGGGGGAGTGTCCTGGGCGGCGCGCACATCCCAACCCAGCGCGGCGGCGGCGGCGGGGGAATGGGCAGCCGCGGGGAGGAGAAGCGCCGGGCGGGCGGCGGAGCGGGCGGGCTGCCGGGGCGCAGCCGGCGGCGGCAGCGGTGGCCGGGCATGGGGCCCCCGGGCGGTCGCGGCAGCTCCACCGCCCGCGGCAGCCTGCAGGTGAGGGCCGGGCGGCGGGAGGGGGGGACGCGCCGCGTCCGGCCACCCGAGCCCGACTTCGCACGCAGCAGCGAAATTGGCGACAAATTGGCAAAAGAAGCGCCAAAAAAAACCAACCAAACAAACCAGACCGTGCGTACGTGGATTTGTTTATTGGGTCTTTTTCTCTCCAAAGATCAGGGCAGCCGCGAAAAGTTTATATTTGTAGCTGCTGCCGGCGCAGGTTGTGGCTGAGAGCCGCGGAAAAGCGAATGGGTGATTAAAAAGAGGGAAAGGAGGAAAAATTTCCTTCGTGGAGACGGTGCCTGAAGTTACTTTCGGGGAGCTCCTCTTCATCCGTGTGTAGTGAGCGACGCGCTCGCCAGCGCGGGTAACTTGCTCCGCGCAGCCCCTCCGCTCCGCGGCTCCTCCGCGCAGCTCGCCTTGTCCTCCGGCAGCACAGGGACCCTGCGGGGTGGCCGGGGGTGGCCGGACAACCCGTGACGGAGGGGCTGGAGCCGCCGGCTCCGCTGTCGCGGGAGGCAGGGACCCGCCCGGAGCGCGGAAGCTGCGCCGGGAGCCCCGCGGGCTGCGGGGAGCGGGCCGCCTTGCCGCTGCACCGCGGGACCCGTGAACATGCGGGAAAAACAGCTTTCGGGACGGGGCTGGGGGTCGGGGCAGCCAGGGACGCCTTTCGCATTGCTGCTGTGGAAGGGAAGGGGGACGAGCCAATGTCTGGGGATGTGTCAGGGGATGCCCCGGTTTGGGATGCGCTTGTGGTTGGGAGGAAAGGTGCCGCTGGTGAGACGGGAGCGAGCTTGGGGCGGGGGCAAGAGGGAAAATGGCACGTCGGGGCGCAAGGTCTGCTGGGGGGCGGGGGGAGGCAAGGTGCCCCCGGGCCATCCTGGCAGTGCGTATTTGCTGTGGGGGATGCAGCTGGTGTTGCCTGCAGGGTACAGATGGTGATGCCCTGGAAGTAGCTGCTGTAGTGGGAGGATGGTGGGGAGAGGGAGGATGGCTTCATGTTGCAGATGCAGCACTCGCTACTCGAAGTGACAGTGGGGGGAGGCAGTGGGTGGGGGGAGGTGCCAGCCCTTCCTCACACCCCTGTGCTTCTTTCTTCCTAGCACTTGCTCCTCTTCCTGCTCTTCGTTGGGCCTTTCAACTGCTTTGCCAGTTACAGCCGCGCCACTGAGCTCTTCTACAGCCTAAACGAGGGGCTGCCTGCCGGGGTGCTCATTGGCAGCCTGGCCCGTGACCTGCGGCTCCCAACGGCTGGTGGCCAGAACCCTGTGTCTCTGCAGCCCCCACTCTCCTTCACCCTGGCCTCCCATGGCTTGGGGGGGCAGTATGTGCAGCTGGACAACCGCTCTGGAGAGCTGCACACCTCAGCTGTGGAGATAGACCGGGAAGCTCTCTGTGTGGAAAGCAGTGGGGCCACCATCTTCGGGGGATCAGTTGCTGTCTCCTCTTCCTCCCCCTCGCCAGAGTCATGCCTACTGCTGCTGGATGTGCTGGTACTGCCACAGGAGTATTTTCGCCTGGTGAAGGTAAAAATTGCTATCCGTGATGTCAACGACAATGCGCCCCGCTTCCCTGTGCCCCACATCCATCTCTTGGTGCCTGAGAACGCACCTGTGAACACCCGCCTGGCCATCGAGCACCCTGCCCTTGACCCTGACATGGGCACCAATGGTGTCCAGACCTACCGCCTGCGAGATAACTACGGTGTCTTCACCCTGGATGTGGAGGAGAATGAGAACGGGGAGAGGACTCCCTACCTGATTGTTATGGGGGCGCTGGACAGGGAGACGCAGGACGAGTATGTCACAGTCATTGTCGCTGAGGATGGGGGGACTCCTCCGCTCGTGGGCAGTGCCACCCTCACTATTGGCATCAGCGACATCAATGACAACTGCCCCCAGTTCAACGACTCGCAGCTCAACGTCACCCTTTATGGGAATTCCAGTCTAGGGACACACGTGGCTACTGTCCATGCAGTAGACATGGACCTTGGATCCAATGCCCAGATCACCTACTCCTACAGCCAGAAGGTTCCCCAGCCATCCAGAGACTTGTTCCATCTGAACGAAAGCACAGGAGCTATCACACTCTCCACTAAAGTTGATGGGGACACTCCAAGGCTACACAGGCTGATCATACTGGGCAATGGTCCTGGCTGTATTCCTGCCGTGATCACAGTGCTGGTGACCATCATCAAAGTCATGATGAGGCCACCTGAAGTTGTTCCTCGTTTCATAGCTAATGAAGTGGAAGGGGTGGTCTACTTAAAGGAGCTTGAGCCTATCAACACGCCTGTAGCATTTTTTACCATCAAAGATCCCGATGAAAAATACAAAGTCAGTTGCTATTTGGATGGTGATGGGCCTTTCAGACTTTCACCGTACAAGCCATATAACAATGAATATCTGTTGGAGACCACAAAGCCTTTGGACTTTGAGACACAGCAGCTGTATGAAATCTCTGTAGTTGCATGGAACTCAGAAGGTTTTCATGTCAAGAAAGTTGTCAAAATACAGATTCTGGATGACAATGACAATTCACCAGTTTTCTCTGAACAACTGATAGAATTGTCCATTGAGGAGAACAATGTTCCCAATGCTTTTTTGACCAAACTGCATGCTACTGATGCTGACAGCGGAGAAAGAGGGCAAGTGTCCTATTTCTTAGGTCCTGATGCCCCTTCATATTTTGCTTTAGATAAAACCACAGGAGTTCTTACAGTTTCCACTCAACTGGACAGAGAAGAAAAAGAGAAATACAGATACACTGTCAAAGCAGTAGATTCTGGATTCCCTCCAAGAGAATCAATAGCAACTGTCACCATCACTGTATTGGATAAAAATGACAACAGTCCAAGATTTATCAATAAGGATTTCAGCTTTTTTGTGCCAGAAAACTTTCCAGGTTTTGGTGAAATTGGAGTTATAAGTGTCACAGATGCTGATGCAGGGCAAAATGGATGGGTTGCCCTTTCAGTTCTGAATGGAAGTGATATTTTTGTTATAGATACTGGAAAAGGAGTTTTGAGAGCAAAAGTCTCCCTGGACAGGGAGCAGCAAAGCTCCTACGTTCTGTGGATTGAAGCAGTTGATGGCGGTGATCCTGCCCTGTCTTCTACAGCAAAAATAACTATCCTTCTTCTGGACATAAACGACAACCCTCCTTTGGTCTTGTTTCCTCAGTCTAATATGTCTTACTTGTTAGTCCTTCCTTCCACCCTTCCCGGCTCTCCCATCACCGAGGTCTATGCTGTCGATAAGGACACCGGCATGAATGCAGTCATAGCTTACAGTATCATAGGCAGAAGAGGCCCTCGACCCGAGTCGTTTAGGATTGACCCCAAAACTGGTAATATCACCTTGGAAGAGTCACTGATGCAAAATGACTATGGCCTCTATCGGCTGCTTGTAAAAGTTAGTGACCACGGCTACCCAGAACCTCTCCATTCCACTGTCATGGTGAACCTCTTTGTCAATGATACCGTCAGCAATGAGAGCTACATTGAAAGTTTGTTAAGGAAGGAGCCTGATATCAGTGTAGAAGAAAAGCAGCCACAAATATCCATAGAGCCTACACATAAAAAAATGGAGTCAGCATCCTGCATGCCTACCTTGGTAGCCCTTTCAATAATAAGCTTGGGTTCAATTGCTTTAGTAACAGGGATGGGAATTTATATTTGTCTAAGAAAAGGGAAAAAGCATCACAGAGCAGATGAAAACTTGGAAGTACAAATCCCATTAAATGGAAGAATTAACCTGCACATGTTGGAGAAGAAACCAATGGAGATTTCTAACATTTGATGTTTCTTTGTGTATGAGTCCAACATCTGAAAAACCCCGGACGACACTAAAACACCTAGCTGTAGGTTGTATTGACAGAGGTTGCAATGAAGGACTGCTAATTTATAACTTAATAATATTATAATTGTAAATAGCTGTTTACAGTTTTTTAAATTCAATTTCAATGTACAGCTTTTTTATGAAACGTTAGTAACTAACAGCTAGCACCCTGACTATAAAACCATAGACATCATTTCCAGCTTTCATAAATCAATAAGATCGGTGAACATAAAAAGGGTGAAGGTAAGATGATTCTTTTAAACTCACGTTTTAAAAGTGTTTTTAACCACGAGAGGGCATCAGATGCTCCTGAGCAGGGAACTGTTCGAGGTACTGTCCATGAGATAAACAGAATATATTTTAAATATATTGATTTTAATATAATATAACTATTGGCATACAGACATTTAACCACTACAAAAAAAAAAAGTCTGTCCTAATGTATGTATAATAAGAAGAATAAATATGTTAAAATGCACTAGTAATGAAAACCAGAATGTTTATTACCTCACAAGTAAAGCTTATACAGTAGAAGAGGCATTAACAAGAAGTGCAATTCCTGTTGAGCAAGAATGCAAGATATTGTAATGAGAATCTGAACTGCTGTGGCATACTCATTTTTCTCCAGATTCCACTCTCATTATCATTTGCTCCAGCAATCTGCTGGTCATCTTTATTGAAAAAAATTATATTTAATATTTCCTAAAGCAAATAATGACAGACCCCATCCTCAGCCTCATGAACATGCCAGATGCAAGGAAGCAAGGGAATGGCTAAATCCTTAGTTGTCACAAAAGTGGTGGTATTTTTTGTACTTTGAGCAATCTGTCAGTAGTACTCCATCAGTTTGGTTGTGCAGTAGAGTTTTGTTATGTGTTACTTCTGAATCTAATCTGCCAGATGAAAACAAAAATGACTTCACATTCTAAGGAATTGTAGGACTTTTTTTATTCTGACTGTTGCTCCTTTCTGGATTGGTATTTCATGTGAAAGATCTTGTTTCCAACTTTTGGCAACCATTCCTGGCTCCTTTTCATTGGCTTTGATTTTGGATTAGATCCAAAATCTAACTTGTAAGACTGGTGGCATATTTTTCTTGATAATTTATTCTTTGCTGTATCCTCTGCAACAAAGCAGCAATTTTATCAGTGATGTATTACTTTCACTTCATTTTAAGAGCTGAGAACTATATTTTGTATGATGATTGCATCAAATTTCTCTGTGTGAAGAAGATAAATTAGTGTTATGCTTAAAAATTATTATTTTGATTTCTCGCATCATATGTCTGTAATGTACCAAAAGTGTTTATATGTCTGCAAATTAAAGCTATATATTTTCATAATAACTTATTCGCTCTCTCCTAGTATTTTAATTATAAAGCTAAATATTATTTCAGTTATAAGAAATGCATTTTTCACAAGTTCTTAGGTGCTGGCTATCTTGTCTGACATGTCATAATACTTTCACAAATTAGTAGATTTCAAAATCATTAATGACAGTTTATGCTAGTTCTTGAAATCACCAGCAAACAGAACTGTATGTCGGCTGACGTAAGTGGTGAGGCAGCTTGTACCTGTTTTGAAAGTAGGGAATGCAATTTGAGGCAGTTTTTGATTTTTTCTCTCTGTGACTGACACATTACTTTACCTTGAACCTACTGAAATGTGTGGGCTTCTAATAGATACTGGCTGTACTTAGTCAAAGTAACAGTATTAGCATAATACCTATAATTTTGCAATCCTGTCTGTAGGAAAAAGACTTTTTTTTTTTTTTCAGGTTACAATATTTCATGATTTGGTAGCTGTGTTTCATGAAATTTAATTCAGCCTGTCAGAGCTTTGTGGCCAATCACCTCTTTTCCTTTATTTTCATCTTATCAAAATATAAAAATGGTATGCATCCCTGAAATGTGTTTGCCACAAAAAGGCATTGTTTCTTATCTCCGAAGAAAAGTTACATTATATCTTTGGAAACAGCTTCAGTGTTACAGATACTGGGTATTGCTGTGGTGATGAAGCTAGATGCTCTGCATTTTTCTCTTCAGTAAGGAGGCAAGGTAACTGAAAGACAGGATTCTTTTCATTGCTCTTCTCTTATTTCAATTAGCAGTCCAATATATTCTTAAGGCAGTTTAAACAGGAGCAATCCCAAGACTTAAGAAACACAATAAAAAATAATCCTGATCCTTCAGTGTGTGCTCTTATAACACTGGGCAGATACTTTTATTCAGGTTTGACAAAGACATAGTCTTGACCTTGTTTGATTAAGCTTTGGTTAAACATGCTGTTCTTGTTGCCTTTTTGTTTGTTTGTTTGTTTAGATGAAGCATTTTCCTAATGCGCAATAAAATGTAATGTTACGAGCCTGTTAAAGCCAAAGTACTGCTCGTGAAGCATTTCACTCATGATTTTCTACACATTTAAAGAAAATGGGTTTAAAATCACACCTTCAGATTTACTAACACTTACTTGTGCAAAGGAATTTATACTGAATAAGTCCTCATAAGAGCACATTTTTTGCCTTCAGTGAGTAGCTTTTCTGTGGCTAATGTCACTGACAATACACAGTGAGCTGGGATTTTTACTCTGTATTTTGTGTTACTTAAAAAACATGCAGCTATTAACACTGAGCATAGTAGTTAAACATGCAGTGTTGAGCATAACAATGATTAAAAAACAACAAAACAGGAGTCTTACGTTCATAGAACCTTGGAATTTCTTCCTAAAAAAATGCTCTTTCTCAGCTGTAAAATTCTTGAATTTTATATAATGTCAGTATAGCAAATATTCTGTGATGTTTCTGTTTCCAAAGTATCTCTTACTGAAATTTCTTTCACATGAAAACACATTTTTAATGAGTATAACTGAAGTAAATTAGACTCAGATATAAAAGGCCTATTTTATTACCACCTTGTGCAGTGCACTTGCCAAAATATATGCAAATCTTGTTGACACTGGTCGTTGAGCTGGCACAAAAATAAATGTCTCATTCATTTACAGTATCCACTGATCAATCTTAGAATGGGTGCCCTTTGTTAATTTTTATAAAAAATGAGATTGTCCTAAGTTTTGTGTTGCCAAAGTCTCCTGAACTTGCTATGCAAACAGTTTTTCATTAGAATTAACAAATTAAAAAATGAAAGACAAGAAATGGGCAATGAGCCCAGTGGCAGTGGACAGAGAAAATCAGTCTTCTCTTTCTTCTTCATTTTATTTTATTTAAAAGAACTCTTTGAAGTTACTGTTTTGATGCAAAACTAGCCTAACACCAGGCTGAATATCGATAAAGGATGAGATGTAAAAGTGTGGAAAGGGAATTGGAGCTATTTGCTTTTTCAGACAACAATCTTATAGTCATTTATTTCCATTTTTCAGTATCAGGGTTCAAACATGCAACTGTGCCACAGTCCACTGAGAAGAATGTAAAAAGCTGCCACTCTCTTACCAGGACATCCAAGGAGAGGTACAGTATTAGCGAAACTTGGCCTCCCTGACAGCAGTGGCAAAACTGTCATTACTGGCTGTGGTTTCATTGCAGATTTTCTGCTCCTAACTGCTGCTTTGGCAAGATTGCATTAAAATACTCAGACACATGAATGTGATGGTAGTCCATGATGTTTAATATCTAGTATTTCACATCCTGGTTCAAAGCAATGAACTTTCTAGGAGCAGTAGCCTATGTCACAAAAATACCTTGCAGTTTGGCAAAAGTGGAGATACAAAGCACCTCTGCCAGGAAGAAATCAGCTTAATATGCAGAGTGGGGTTTTTTATGATTCATGTACATTATCAGAGCCATGCTGAAAGCTGACTGCCACCTTCCCTGTACACAGACATTAGTATCTTTGTACATTCCTCTCACCTGTGTAACTTAGGGAGAAAAACAATGCCAATCAATCAATTATTAAATATTAGCCAGCTGAAACTAAACTTTGATTTAGACCACTCTTCTTCAGAGCTGCAGTTTGAGGAGCTAAGCGTGTTTATCTCCATTACCAAAATAAATTTGTGTTTAAAGGAGATACCTAATGAAATTTAAAGTGGAAATAAACATATTCAGCACCTTCATGTCCTTTAGAGTAGGTTCGTATAGTTTTTATATGAGTAGTAGTTGCTCACTGAGATAAAAGTTGAAGAAATTAGTTTTATGCTTTATTTTATAAGTGTGGGAAATACTTTGAAGGTACTATTTGTAAGTTATTTACATCATGTCATACTTTACAGTTTTCTGAGTTAAAACATGCAAAAGTACTTGTGCAGGAAGCATTTCTATTTCCTTTTCACTCTCTCCCAGACTGAACCAGCAGATAAGATAAAACTGTCATCTGCATTCTGAGATGGTAGGATTCAAGGATTTCAGCTCACAAACAAATATATATAGCTCTGTTTTTCACATTATGGATGAGAAAAATACTTTTATTCTTATACCACAGATTTGCATAATCTTTCTGGTATGTTCTATCTGAATGTTTCAGTGATTTCTGCTGTATTTGCATTTTAGTTTCATTACAGAATGAATTTTAAAGGCCAAATTTCAATTCTTCTTTTTTTATGAGAGTACTTTGAACAGGTGCTAAGAAAACATTGTTCTGAATGAAAAAAACATTGAATCATTTATAATGCATTCAGTCGTTTATTCCACTGCTTGTAAAAACAAATATAGGCTTATGTGTTGAAGTTGCAGATTTTCATATTGCTAGCTAACAGTGCTGGTAAGTAGCAAACACTTAACTGAAATACACTGTAAGGAATTATTTCAACTGTTCAAATCAAGAGGACTTGAATTTTAAGCATCAAGGTGGATCTTTGTCTATTCCCAGCAGCCCTGGCAGTATCGATTTAATGTGGTGTGCTAACTATTTTGTTCTATTTTTCATCTTCAAAGTTTGGCTTAAGTATTCATCCTCAGAGCAAGCCAGTGAGATGAGAACTGTTATTTCTTTTTGCATAACAGGAGTGACAGCTTGATTTCTCTATCTGTGTGTCAGCATCTAATGTTACCTGAGGTGCCTTAAGGTATTCCTCCTGTCCTCGAGCTGCTCCCTGGGAGAAGTGCAGGCCTTCTCTCATGAGCTATCATATACACCAGCTCAGTGCAGATGCTTTGGCTATTTTAGGTGGTGTTCAGTAAATGCAAATGTGTGTTGAATTGTGTCTTTGATTTGATTCATCTTCATATTTACACATCTGTGTTGGCATGGGTACAGACAAGTACTGACCACTGAGCTCAGAGTTTGAGCTTCTACTGTAATCTGTGAGTTTCATCAGCACAGGCAATAGAACTAGAGAGTGCTTCAGTTTACTTTTAAGTGGGAATTCAGGCATGGTTTAGTATCTGAAAATTAGTATCAAGTGCTATCTAGATTGCCCTTGAATGTCTCAAGATTCTGCACGGTGCTGTCAGGAAGTCTCATGCCTTTCTAGAGTAGTAGCTAGGTGCCAGGAGAGCAAAGCAGCTAAGGTGACATGAGAAAATGATGGATAAGAATGCATATCCCACATATGATGGTGACACGGGTGTATCAACCTTTCAACTCCACTGAGCAGACCTTGATAGACTATAATGGGAACATAAAACATAGATCAGAGACATCTGATACTTAGAATTAGATAAAAAAAAAAAAAAAGACCTGCAAGCCTAAAATGTAACCACTATCATAACTGACGGTAAGCTCTAAAACCTAAATTCATTCCATGTAGTATTGCACGCAAGTCACTCCTACAGGACACAGTAAAAGAAGGTGTACCTTTGATTTATATGATGGCAGAGCACTCACTGCCGAGGAGGTAAGAAAATGTTTGCTATTTTTCAAGTGTTTTCAGTTGTGTGTTTGGTAAGGATACTCTTTCACTTTCTTTTGGAGACTGAGCTATTGTTTTCCAAGGCTGAAGAGACAAAATCATGCTTGTCTACTAGGGGAGCATTCCATGGAAATGGAGATACTTGGCCTTGAAAGACTGTCAAATTTTTTTTATAAACAATCAGTGACAGTTGAAGGGTCAACATCCTTCTGAAGAAGAAAATCGGGGGGGAAAAAAAAATCACGGTTCTCTGTGTTTTCCTTCTTGATCAGCAGATTCTGATATTCACACACACACAAAATTGAAACAGTTACCTTAGATATTTTTCAGATGTAATAGTCTCTTCAAAGTTCAGAATTATTTCAAACCTATTACTTTTATTTGTGCTGTAATCTTATTAAAATTAACGCCTCAAGACATTTATGGGATAAAGATTGGTCATCCTCTCTTAAAGGCTCTATTTTCTGAGGAATGTATTTATAAAGGGTCTGGCTGACAGGGTACAGAACTGCTTCTCAGGATGTGTTCAGGACAGATGAAAATAGAAAAGAACAGAAGAGAGCAAGAATAAATAAATGCAGTCAAAATGAAATGGTCCTTTTCTAAGATTGCATGTGGGAAACAAAAATAAGTGGTCAGAAACAATAAAAATAATTTTTTCTGGATCTACTAGACTTAATGTGTATCATCAACAGTGTTCAGCATCCTCTTTCAGCAATCACTCATGCTTTTTCTTAACCTCTAAAGATGAGAGCTTGTTGCAGAGCTTTAGGACCTCCTGACACAATCTACAAACACAAAAACATTAAAAACTGATTTATATTTTCAGCAGGTCACAATTGTGTAGAGAAACCAAGGCTTTGAGTAGAATTTTTTTAAATGTCTGTTTTATTATGATAACAGCATTCTCTTTTCTTGGCGCTTTTCTTTAGTGTTATTATATTGGGTGCATTCGTTTTTGCTAACTCAGGACTAAACCATATTATTACAACCTTTTGCATTTTCTCTGCCAGTATAGATACTGTGACATAATTTCTCCTGTGAATGCTGTTAAAGTAAAGAAAACTTTTTTGCAACAATACACAAATAGCAGATGTGCTTCTGTCCTCCCTTTGCTAAAGTTCATAATTATAGGGTAACCTTCCATTTTACAAATAGAATAAACATCATTACAGTAGGACAAGAGGGTTCTGATATAATAACACTGTGGTAATATGGTGTACATCCTGCAGATGTTTTCTCTTGTCTCCCTTTCTTATCTCTGTAGAAGTTCTAGAAGTCATCTACTCATTTTGAGAGTGTCTTTTATTTTTTTGTTATAAGTCATAAAGAGAAAAATGAAGGTCACACAGTTTACTGGTGTTATCTTTTATTTATTTCTTTTTACCAAGGTAAGTTTAGCTGAATTGAAAACACAAGGATGCTTGTCTTTAACTGGCTTTTCTTTGAATTTGAGTTTGGAAACATCATGTATAAAGTTAAGCACCTAAAAAGGAGGTATGGAAATATCTGAAAAATCAGTAAAGGAGGGAAGCATGCAGGAAAAAGAAATGTTGTGGAGTAACATTTAATCTTGGAAGTTCAACATAAGGTAACTAATGTATTAACCTTCTCAAGGATGTTTTTCAGTTTGCTCAGACACAGTGAAAACAATTCAGTTCCTTCAGCTGCATGTACATGGGTCAGTCACACCCTCAGAGTCTTTGCTGCATTCCTTTCAGGAGGTGAATAGCCTCATCTCTCACTAAGGTAAATCCAGTTTAAAAGTGTTCAAGTATTCATATTAAACTATAGTTTAATTTGGAAAAAATCAAATCAACTGGTACTGTCCATTCCCATTACAACTACTTTGAAGGCATCAAAAATTAAATATTACAGGGTCAGAATATTTGTATTGGTTGTAAATTCCATTTGCTATTGTCTTTGATACTGATTATCAACATTTATCCACTAGTAATTTTATTTGACTGAATGTATTCGACAAATAGCTTAATCTACAATATTTTTGTCACTTAAGAAATATTGTAACAAAATCCGCAGGATTTATTTTCCCTATTTTATCTTCTGGAATAAAAATTGACATTATTAAAAAGCAATACCTTTTTTTCTGTTATTATCAGCTATGATACAGAATTGTAAGATCATTACAGGGCATTCAAAGATTTTTCTCTCAATTTTTTTTAGAGCCTGGTAGTATTTCATAATTTTCCAAATGAGCTTTTAGACTTTGGCTTGTAATATAATGAAATTAAAAACTGCTAAAGACAGGGATTTCACTATTATAACGACATCCAGAAATGCCAAGTCATGAGTGATTCCCAACACAGATTCACGTAATCCAAACTTCATAGATCTGTATAGGCAATTTGGGAGTACACACATCTCATATTGCTTCTCTGATCAAGGCGACTCTACAAGTCTCTTATTGCAATGTGGGTGGCCTATGACAGATCCCTGCTCTCAGTTCACTGTGGAAAGACATTACAGCAGAGCCCTCGCAAAGTCACCTTGGTTAAATATCTGAAATTAAACAGAGTGAATCTAGATTATGTACTAGAACAAGAGAGAACCAAGTATCGTATTTCCCTTTCCCAGTTACAAATTATGGGAAACACTCCTAAAGTGGTGCCACATATAAAATCTCTATACATGCTGAGACAACTTCCTTTTCTAAGTATGGAAGTTTTGGTGTTAGGGTTTGCTTGGTTTTTTATTTAATCTTTGTAAGTGTGGAGGTAAATTTCTTTGGGGTGATAGGGACAGCTGAATTTGATGCAACTGGCAGATTTTTGCCATGTCACTTGCTGTTTGAAAAAAATGAAAACCCACAAATCATTAAAAAAAATGAAATATAGCAGGCATAGAGGCAAGGAAGAAAGGCATTTCTTTCCTACTCTGTCTTCTCAAGTCTGCAGGTGATAGATGGCAGTGTGCTGAGTATGCAGTTCTTCAATGGGAGTTGTACGTGTGATAAGAAATACAGTGTGGGAATTACAAAACCAATATGTGTAAATCTGCTCAAGGGGAGTGAAAAAAATAATCCTTCTAGCCTAATAAAGATGCACAGATTGCTGGTAAGATTTTGACATGTTGCATGAGTCAAATAGAGCACAACAGCTTGTACATCGTTGCCTCTTGTGTATCTGAAAGCAACAGGCAAAACTAGGTGAGCCATTTTACTTTTTATAGCGAAACAGTGTTCAGAAATAATTTACTTGAGTTCAGGCTACTTTTGAATTGAGTGTTCTTCAAGGTGATCTGGGTGGAAAAACCCGATTTGATATGTGAAACCGGTCTTCAAAAGCCATGCAATTTTTACAGATTATTTTCAGATAATGATTAACAATAAGCTACTGTAAAATTGAAAACTTTTTCACAGTGTTATGGGGATTTTGTCACTTTCCATCAACTTTCATGAACTAATAGAGAAAAGTTCCAAAATTATACAACCAGATGCACATGGATTTGTTCCTTTTTCTTTAGTTTATAGATCTGCTGCCTATGACTGAGTGAATAGCACCTCAGTTCCAAGTGTTCTACGCATTAGTTCGTTAATGTGTTCAGCCTCCTTTGATTTCACAGAAAGGGTTTTTTCTTTGATATATAGTGGTGTGATCACTCATCATTTCTTAATGGGATGATTGTGACCTTTTGCTGGCAACAAACATAGGGGAAGACTGAAAGTTAAGTATGTGTTGCAGTGAAACTTCTGGCATATGCTTAAGAACTGAAGAAGAGAAGGTAACATATGGGAAAGTTAATACAGGTGGAGGTGACGTGTATCTAGAACAGAATAAAGATTCTGCTGTAAGAATTCAATTAATCATTATTAGTGTTGGACAATTAATAAAATTGCAGTAGACCATGAAATGAAAACAAACCACCAAAATGGTGGCAGAAAATTGCTGGGTCCAGCAAGATGCATTTTCCTTTGAGACTACATCTACTAAATAGTGAGTTTGGACACCCAACTATTTGTTCAAACTTGGTAACTTCAATTTAGCTCAAATTGGTAAAACAAATTAGTCTGAAAATAGTTTTTAAGGTACAGATACAAAAAAAAAACTTCTGGAGGACAAACTGGTTCTCCTTTCCACCTAAGAGCACAGCGATACTCCAGGGTACTCTTGTAGCTTTTTAATAATGTGTCTCAATTTCATTTGCAGTCTTTGAACAGAGTCTCTATATCAGGGATTTGAACCACTGCTTTTCCATAAAAGAATACTTTATCTATTGAAGTGTATTGAAGTGGAGAGAGAAATCCTCATTCATCTGGTAATGAGTGAGTGGGAAAGAAATTATATTCTTTATTTCATAAGAATTAGACTTTATTTCCCATATCAAACAGAATACTAAACATCAGAAACCAGAGTTGAACCTTTTTTTCCTAGATTCGTTGGTGGTTAATTTGTTTAAATCACAGAGTAACTAGAAGAATACAGATGTTATACCAATATTTAGAAAGGTTAGATGTGATGACCCAAATATTTAAAAGTAAAATAATATGTAAAGCTTAGGTAAAATAAAGAAAAAAACTGTTCTGCGACTAAGATAGTAGCTAACTGGGCCCTCTAGCATAAGGACATGGACCTGTTAGAGTGAGTCCAGAGGAGAGCCACTAAGTTGATCCCAGAGCTGGAGGGCCTCTCCTATGAAGGCGGGCTGAGAGAGCTGAGGTTGTTTAGCCTGCGGCAGAGGAGGCTTTGGGGAGACCTAAGACAACCTTCCAGTGCCTTAATGGGGCCTACAAGAGAGTTGGAGAGGGATGTTTTACAATAAAATGAAGTGATAGGACAGGAAGGAATGGCTTTAACCCAAAATGGGGTAGGGATAGGCTTGAAATTAGGAAGAAATTCTTTACTGTGAGGCTGGTGAAGCACTGAATCAGGCTGCCCGATGAAGTTGTGGATTCTCCATGCCCAGAAGTATTCAAGGCCAGGCTGGATGGGGCTTTCAGCAGCGTGGTATAGTGACAGATGTCCCGGCCTGTGCCAGAGGGGGTTGGAGCTAGATGACCTTTGGGGTCCTTTCCAACCCAAACCATTCTAGGATTCTGTGAATTAAAAGATAAGAACACATGGCAATTAGTCAAAGTAGAAATGATCCTGTGCAAAGCTCATCTTTTCAACATAGTGAACCTGAATTTATTCTTTTATTAAATTATAAATTTTGTGAAGTAAAGGTGTAGCCGTCAAGAAAGTATAAGATATTTGACTTTTAAATTAACTACATACTTCAAAAGTTGGCATCATGTGATTTCAATAAAACAAGTTTAGCAATTTCTAAAATTAATGCAGTTACTGCTCCTTAATGACACATGTCAGAAAAAAAGTCTTCAGTGGGAAAATGTCCTTTAATGGATATTATGGACATATTCTGTCCATTATTATCCATTTTATATGTTTTCGATTTATATTCCTTAATAAAAGCTGAATGATTAAACAAGTCTACTTGAACTCAAACGTAATGCCATAAAGATATGAAATAGAAAAACAAAAAGCAAGAAAAAAACCCCTAGATTTTAGGTTGCTTTTTTCTGTTGTTGTTCTATAAACAGAAAAGTAAAAACAGAAATAGAGAAATAATATTATTCTGTACAAGGCATTAGTCAGAACAGTGCTGAAACATTGCATCCAATTTTTTTGTTATATTTTAAAAGGTCATTTAAAAATGGGATAAGTAGATAAGTCATGAATTTATTTTGAAATTGAGAGAAAATTAATTAATTTGAGAGACTGGAGAGTTAGTCTATTTTATTTTTCTTAAAGGAAATAATGGACTATTTTATTTTTCTTAGAGGAAATAATGGAATGATTGCATTGAAAAGAAGTTCTAAACACAACACACGTTCTATTGTAGAAGAAAATAAAGGAGTAAAGGTAGGCATTTGGTATCTCTAGATCAAAGCTGAATGACATTCTGAAATGTAACCTGAAACAGTCAGGCACAATTAATTGAGATTAAAAAAAAATACCGAGTGCATTAAATATTGTATGTTTGTAACTTCTGATGAACAAAGGGCAGACAAGATGTAGTGATGTGGTGCTGGACCTTCTGGAACTATGACATAGATTGATTTTATATTATCTTGATTCACCCTTTTTCCTCTCTTCCCCTCCCCATGTTACTGGAATGGTTAGATGAACAAACTAAAGTTATCTGTTAATGTTCCTGAAAATAAATACAAGTGATATTTTTAAAGAATTTCAAAGAAAAACACTTTATTACAAAGTATCTGATATGAACTTTGAGCTGTAACAATCACAATAAGCCTATGGTTGTCTAGACTATAGGGACAGGTTTTAAAAAGTGAATACCCTTTCTTTATATATTCACTCATTGATATGACTACCAGCTAAACAATCCTCTATCACTATAATTATTGAATATTTAGAATAAAAAAGTAAACAGTGTGGAAAAAAGAGACCAATTGCTGAGAATAATCCTTGGGATGAGATAGAAAAAAAAAGGAAGGACATAGTTTGTCATACATGTGTTAAATCACCTTTCCCCATAATCAGTTTCCTTATTTAGAACTACTTCTAGAGAAGTAGACTGAATACAAACATGTCAATATAATTTTTCACATTGAAGTTTTGAATTTATTTAAATTTTTAATCCAAGGAATCTCTTTCTGTCTATTCTCACCCTGCAGAAATTAGCCAATGGAAAATACAAACACAAGTGTCTAGTAAGCATTAATGTTCATGCATGATTAGTTGTGCAGACATAGATGCATACATATGTGTGACACACATGAAAATTATATGGCATGAAGCCTAAATTGTAGACATGAATTTCAACTCTGCATCTAAGTTGTACGACTTTATTCTAGTCTGTGTGGAAGCCTTGTCTCTTGCACAAATGACCCTCCTACTGCTAACCCATAGTTTAATCACTTTTTCTGAACACCCTGGCAATCTTGTAGTTTCATTTACCTTGGTTAAGCAGAAGGGAACCAGTCTTTGAAATTCAAAACAGATGCCATCAAGGACCCTATACAGAGGAGGCAGGATCAGAGCAAGGATTCTTGCCCATCACTCATAAAAGAAGCACCTCATGCAGGGCTTTTCTTTTGCAACTGTGTAGATGAGGTAAACTGGTCTATTACGTGGGAAAACATGGCAGGTTAGACTGGAAATAAATTTCTACTCATTTGCATCTAATTGGACATTTGATAGCACTGAAAAGTTCAGTGGAATCTTAACACTCAGTAGTTATTGGGCAGATGACCACAAAATGAATGGCTATATTAGGCAGAGGAACTTAAGCAGTGCTCTTTAACTGACCTGGTTGGCTTGAACTAACTCAGAAGTGATAGGTCCAATATCCAACTACTGCTCTAGTGGGACTGTCATTTCTCCCACAGGCAGTACTGTTACTGGTTATATACTGCCCTTGTCATTGTCCCTTTAGCTTTTCTGAAATACTTTGACAATCCTCAAGAGTTTCAAATGAAATAATTGACTGCAGTTATAGAATAAAATCTTGCTCCTACTCACCTATTATCCACTGCAGATAAATCATGATTTTAAATTGACATCAAACATAGCCAGGTCTTCTTTTCATTGAGCTATTATATAACAATGATTTAAAATTTAATAAACTCATTGTAGAAGGCCGGCTTTTAATTATTTTCATTTCAGTCTGTGCCACCCTCATGGCTCATCTCTGTAATTGGCAATTTGCTTCCCTTTGTGTTGTAGGTGAACAGTGGGGCTTCAATTTTCCTAGAAGGCGTGGTGAGAACTTGAGGAAGTAAAGTGATAAGCACTGTCAAATGGAAGTGTGTATCTTGGTTTATCTTGAGTCTGCGAACAACATAAGGCAGTTCTGTGATTTACAATAATTGCTGTGCATTCTAGAAATTGCTCAGATTATGGCAGGGTTTACTCAAAGTATTATTACTTGGGTTTAATAAAAATAGGATGTTGCAAAAAAAAAAAAAGGAAAGAAAAAAAAAGAAAAAAACACACAAAACCAAAACAACCCAACAAAAACTAAATATAAATCAGCAAACCAACCGGCCAGAAAGTTCCCTCCCTTCTCCCATACACCCGGTCTAGAATAACTTTGTATGTCCATTAAGAATGCCTGAAAAAAGTTGTCAGAAGCACATTGGAGGGAGGGATGTGTATATCCCCATGTAAATGCCAAGAATTTCCCAGTTCCTATAACAATAATAAAGCTTCTAAATATAGAGTTTCAATAAACTTTAATAATCTTTTTTGTCTTAGTTGAAGCTGTCTTTCTCTGAAAATGAAACAATATAAATTTGTTTAAGGGTATTGGTTTTGTTTATCAGTAATCACATGCTTACTAAGACTAGACTTAGCATTGCTGAAAGCAGCCATACTGTTAAATTAGGGCACATATTCACAATATATCATAGACAAAGACCTGGGCTTCCAGAGGAAAAAATCATGTGCTCAAACTGCACTAGCTGGGGAAAAATGCTAGAAATCAGAAAGGATGCATATAGAGAAAGAAGATAAAGGACACTCAGTTCCATGTCTGTGGTGATAATAGTTTGTGCATCTGCCTGACTTGAAGTTTTAAAAGGCAAGCTGAGAAAAATATTAAAAAATTATAAAATTTGTTTTGCCTTGGCCTAGAATTAAAAGGCAGTTTTCCACACAAACATATACTAATACAATATCAATTATTTCAGAGTTCATGAAAGATTGCATTTTTTGTTTCTTTCAAAAAAAGTTAGGAATCAAGGGAATACTAATGGAAGAGAAGATGTTACAACATTCTGTTTTATTATTTATCCTATTTATTTATTTTTCTGCTTCTCTGTGTAAGACCTGTATTCGCATTCTTTCTTTACATGCAGACATTTAAATCCATATCTAAAGAAAATACCCTAATTCCACTTTATTAAGTTTAGCTGGCTGTTCCTAATCTCTTCTACTGTGAATAAACTATTAAATATTAAATGGAGTTCAGATGTCTTATGTGCTGGAAAAGAATAGTAACAATGAGGCTCTTTATTTGCCTGTCCATTCCTGTTCCTTTGTTTGATGACAGTGAAAGCTTCTAATTTGCTGCTGATTTTTGTATCAAATTAGGTTCTTCCGCTGTGGTTGGATGAATAAAAGAATATACTTATAGTTGTTATATTACAGACTGAAATATTAAGTGATTTTTCTAAATGAAGGAGTAATGAAAACATTAATGAAAAGGTTAAGATAAAGAGAGGGGGATAAAAGGAAATGAATAATTAAGGCCTAAATAACTGTAATAACTAACTTTTGCATCAAATAATAATATCTTAAGTAATCAGTATACTCCACACATGGTGTTACATGGTGAAAAGTCAGGAGGAAGCAATCCCACAATCTCACATGTCTGTCTGCAGATATTGTGGAGTGCTTCATCTATTGTTCTGCATTTAAGATCTTTTTGAAAGACCCTGTATAATCATACGTCTGTAGAGGAAAAATAAGTGGAGAACTGCTGAGGATCTGTTTCTGAGCCCCACCATCCTCTACAGTGTTGGGTGTGCTGTAGCTTGGTTATGCATTTATTTTTCTTTAAGTAGTTAACAAGAAGTGTACCTATTCTTCAGCTGATAGATAGACTCAAAAAAAGTTTTTACTCCCTTAGTCTCTGTTTAGCTACCAAAATCTAAAATGTATGCCTCAAATGTGCTGCCCAAAACTTTGTGATGCCTTATATCCCTCCATTAGATTTGAAAAGCAAGTTGTATAGAATGTATATTTTAATGATCTTAGAGTGACCTAGCCAACGGACTCTAAGAAAGTTCTCTCACATTTTCTTTCTCTCATAGAATCATGGAATATGCTGATTTGGGAAGGACCCACAAAAATCATTGCGTTCAAATCCTGGCCCTGTGCAGGACATTGCAAGAATCACACTATGTGCTGCAGAGCATTGTCCAAATGTTTCTTGAATTCTGTCAAGCTTGGTGCTGTGGCCACTTCCCTGGCGAGTCCATGCCAGTGCCCAAACACCCTCTAGGTGAAAAACATTTTCCTGATATCCAACCTAAACCTCCCCTGACATTTTCTTGAGTCCTGAGAGGTCATGAGAGTGAAGATATTGGTACCTGCCCCTCCACTTCCTCTCATGAAGATGCTGACCACCACCATCCCTCATTCTCCTCTTCTCCAAACTGAACTGGCCAGGTGACCTCAGCTGCTCTTCATAAGGCTTCCCCTCTCAGCCCTTCACCATCCTCATGGCTGTATTTCCAGGGATGAGTGAAGGGAAGGACTGTTTTTTCAAACCCATCATTCTGATTAGATGATGCAAAGAATGTTATGTTTTCTTTAGATTTTAGTGTGTTCTACTACTGAGATCCTGGTTTTCCAGCACATTCTAAAAACCTAGAGCAATACTCTAGTTTCAAGGAATTGAGCAGAGCAGCTAGGGAATAGATTGGCCCATGTGGAAACAATGGGCTTAAATGTCCTTCTGTGGATTTAGTTTGTATTTCCTTCCAAATAGATCTCTGGACTAGAGGACAAGCGAATCATACAAGGAAACAGATGTTTTCCTGTTCTTCTGTAATTATCTAGTCATAAAGTCAGAGGTAATCTCTTTTTATGAGTTCTTCCTTCCTTTCCTATGGGGAACTTGAATCAAAGTAGTATAGCACTCTGGTTTTTTAAAGCCAGTAATTACAGGTACTAATGGAATTTTCCATTACTCATGTGAGAAAGAAAAAACAGTGGTGTTTCTTCTTTAAAGGAACATTTTTCCTTTCTTGTACTTATAGCTCATAAACCTGATGCCACTTAAGCTCTGTCCTACGACATCACTGTCATCATCTACAAGCTGTGCACATCATCCAAGTTATATGACAGTGTTTTCATACATTCTTTCAGTTGATTAAATGGGCCATTTTGTTTAATGAACCACCATATTTCACCTAATTATAATTCAAGTCAATATTTTCAGCATAACTCTTCTTTGCTAAAGCTTAAGTTAGTTGTGTATTTACTGTTTTATATATGTAAAAGTTATCAATTAATGATTTAAAAATGCACAGAATTTTTTAAGAAAAGGACAGATATAAACTATGAAGCAATTTTATTAGACAAAATGTCTAGTCCTTTTAGTCTTAAGATTTTTCACAAATGCTATGGCAATCTTTAAAAAGAAAAACATATGAAAAAAAAGAGAAAAAAATGTACCAAGTATGCCCATTTTCAATCTTGAAAAGAGTGAAAAAAAGCTTCAAAAATCACATTTTGTTTGCAATTTTTTGTCTGCTATGAATTTTTATCAATCAATCAATCTCAGTGTATTGTTAAAATAATAATAGAACCATAGAATATGCTGAGTTGGAAGGAACCCATTGGGATAATCAAGTCCAACTCCTAGTGCTACACAGGACACTCCAAGAACCACATCATGTACCTGAGAGCATTTTCCAACACTCCTTGAACTGAGACAGTTTTAGTCTGTTCCAGTGTTCAATCACACTCTGGATGAATGGCCTGGACTGGAAGGGATTTAAAAACCATCTAGTTCCAACTCCTCTGGCATGGGATAATAGCATTCTCCAATTACTGAATCAGCAGAGGCAGGTATCCAATGGAGAAAAATGAAGATGCAAGACAAGGCATAACAATGAGGAGGAAATATTATAAAAGCTTTGGAGGAAATTAAGTTTTGAATCTTACCCTTAACAGGGCTTTTCTTCTGTAAGGCATTAACAGTCAAATGACTTACAGCCAGTCCATTTACTCCAACTGCTATTTAAGACTAATTAGAAGTGAATGAATCTGAAAGTTGGACAGGACTAAGGGTAATAGAAAAATCCATTTCTGTCTAGCCATACTCAAGTTCTAAATCATCTACTCAGAAGCTCTGAGTTAGGCAAAATTCTAACAGGAGCTTCATTCAGCTGAGGGACATCATGCTAACTAGATTTAGAGATTTACACCTCTAAATCCAAACTTGCAAGTTAAAAGATTGCTGTTCAATGACCATCTCCAAAAACAAGCAGGAGCAAACAGCTCTTCTGATTGAAGAGCTCCCTAAATTTTTTTCACCATGGCAACATCTACAGCAGTCTGGATTCCAGTACAGTTAAAATGAAGAGGATTAGGCACACATAGGGTGCAGTTTATCTGATGGAGAAGATACCAGGAATAGGTCAGTCAAAACACTCGTTCAAATTCGCTGTGTGTTTCTATTTGCTTTAGAGGGAACTCGGCAGCTAACTCAGACTGAGATCTCTGCAATTAGAGAGTCTGAGTCCTATTCCCAAATCCCTTTGTTTTTTATCTACATTCAGAGCAATTTTTTTCTTATTTTTTGTTTGTTGAATGTTTTGCAACTCCAGTGACAAAGAAGCCCAGACAAAGGAGATACCCTTTAGCAATGAAACACCTACTGACTTCAATGAAATCTGTATTGAACTGACGTACTGAACTAGGATACACCAAAACCTTCAATTTCCAATAGACTAATCTCATACAGAGGGAATGAAACCTTCTAGTCAGTGGATTAAAGCTTCAGAAAGTCAGGAAAATTCTTCATCTTTAAAGGTTTTACCCTGCAGTTATTATTCAAGGTGATTGTTTTTATTTTGGGTGGGGTTTTTTAAATCTTGCTATTTGTCTGAGAATTAAAAATTAAATTGCTCCCTAAAGGATCAATTTACAACTGAACTTTATTGCTTAGTCCGTTTGGAAAGTTTGCATCTATCATCAATCAATGCTATTTTTACTCACTAGTAGAACCAGAAGTTTCAAAGGAAACAGTATATCCATGTAAAATTAATTAAGTTCAACCATGACCTCATTACATTGATGGAGTGTAGTGCTGATACCTGCAACCAAAACAAATTTATTTTGATTAAATATACTTCAGGTTATAAAAACAACATATCTCACCCAAATCACAGGACTTCAGCAACATACAGGTTTTATTCTACAGTTATCTACTGCTCACAACAAGATAAAATTAGATTTCTTCTTTCTCTTGTTTTTTAAGGCCAAGGCACAAATATGTTGTTTGCACAAAAAACCACTGCATTATCAGTTCCTTGCCAGAAGTTTCATATAATCAGATTTAATTTTAAAATCCCCCTGTGTTTTAAAATACATATCCAATCCATCAGAATATGGTCTACTGTCACTTTTAATCTTCTAAGAAAATTTACTTTCATTCCTCACAGGGAGGGATGAGTGGGAAATACTGTTTCCAATTCACGAGAGCATTTTGAATTTTAAAAAAATTCTTGGGTGGTAAAGATACATTGCACTGTGGCTCTGGCCTCTGAATAACTAAATTGATAGGACATATAAAGTATGAAAGTATTAAATCCCTTAGGGAAGGAATTTAGTCCAGGTCTTCTACATCTCTGTTAAATAGCCTTACTACCTGGTCACTTATTATTCTAGGCTATCACTTGTCTCTCCCTTAACAGATGTTCTATGCAAGATTTGCAAAACTTTTCCTAGAGTTTTTCATTAAAACCAATTCATCACAGCAAAAGTCCTGGTTTGGGGAAAAATTATATTTTCTGAGAACAAAAATCTCATTACTAAAATTTCCCTAGTGGATATTGGTCACCATCTCCTGAGACTTATTTTAACTATTAGATGAGTAAATTTCTTTGTAGCTTTCCATACATACGAATGCAACCAAACCAAACCATACCAAACCATACCAAACAAAAAAAAAAAACCCAAACCACAAGTATCACAGTGAAATAAAATCCATAGGGAAATCAGAGGTTCTAGCAATACTTGGCTCATGAGCAAACCTTGCTGAAATAAATGTTGTCTCTGGTTTACAGTGCATGCCTCAGGTTGTTTTTTATAATTTGAAAAAACATTAAACTTGATATTGAATGATATACTTAGCATGAAATGCACATATATTCATTTTGAAATCTGGTTTCTGACTATATCTTCTGAAGAATGTAAAAAAAATATAGTCTGATGTTTCAGAAAGGATGAGGAAAGATTTATTTGTAATCCTAATTCTGCTCATAATTTGTTGCTGTGTTCTGAATAAATTACTGATAACTTACCTTATCCTTCTGAGAGAAGAAGATGATAATACAAAACAGAGAAAAATAGAGAGATGGTTCATTTACTGGTGGTTCATTCACTGTCTTTTTGCAGGAAAATATTTCCCTGCACAGTTCTGCATATATGTAAAATGTTATTCTATAACAATTGTATCAATTATCAAATAGTATTATTATGGCATTTTTTCTGTCTTTAAAATGGTATTTTAGTACCACAATTGCATTCACCTCAAAAATTTCTTTTTTTTTATTTTAACTAGACTTTAGATTTAGACAGAAGTCAATGTAATTATGGAAGGTATTCCATCACACACAAAATGTGTCATCTTGTCTCTTATCACAAAGAGACATTAAAGTCATAATTATTGCATTATATAACTAATGCTGAAGAGCATGGTGAGAAAGGTACTTCTCAAATCGAATAATTATTATAATCTGCATCAGTGTACTTCCAGCAATCATACTATATATTTATAGACAGCAATGAAAATGAATGGAGTGCTGTTGTATCTTGTGCCATTAAAAACTTTCACAATGGCAATGACAAGAACATTACATTCCTCTCACTAGCAGAAAATAAAATGTACACCTTGGGAGAGATGAACGTTCCTTACTGTATTTTACTGTGTAATTCTAGCACTCACAATACTTCAGCTTTTCTGTTAACACTTGAAAATTACTCCAGGACCAACCAGTATTCAGGTCTAATTTACTGCTTGTTTGCAAGATGTCTAAAAAGACAGCTTTTATTAAGAAATGCCACCATTAGTTTTAGAGAAAATATAATATATCTGACAGCTGAACAGTGATTTGGGGTTTTTTTTAGTTTTTTGGGGTTTTTTTGAAAGTACAGCAAGTGTAAAAAGAATTAAAGCAACTTTGTCTATTATTGCTCCAAAGTGGAAAATTTCCTTCCCTTCTGATTTTGCAGAGCAGTTAATATTATCTTACCTCTCACCAAACCATTCTGGAAACTAGAGTATCTGAAATTACATTTAATTATTTAATTGTGTGGACAGCAAGTAGTTAGCATTGCTTCTAGACTGCTCACATTTCTAGATGGGCATTACTGTTCCCTCTGTGGCATGAAGAGAAACAATTACCACGTCAATAAAGTAAGAGGTAGCCTTACATGGGATTGAAATCATGAGCAGAACAGCGACCTGGCTATGACACAAATTAACTTACCCTCTTGCTTTTCTTCTTTTTAATAATTCAAGAATCCTTTCTCTGTGTATGCTTGTGTATGTTCTGACTTCGCACTCTTTGCAGCCTTTATTTGCTATTGTTAATATGTTCATTCTGCCATTTAAACAATTCTATTAAAATGAGCTGGTAAATACTAAACTGAACCCTATAATGTAAAAGAAAATTTTATAACCAATATGTTCATAACTGAAAACATTTCTTCTTGCTTTTGCTTTCTTTCTTTCTTTGGCTGATTACCCTCAAGTCAAGAAAAAATGCATTAACCTCTTTTTGCAAACTCTGTATGCTTCACAAAGCCTTTACTCTATAGTCACAGAGCTATACATTTCATTTTTGAAGAGAATGACTATATACAGATACCACTCCAAAAACACTGAGTCACCAAGAGAGACGCATTTGTCACGCAGGCAGTGTCAGAAAGAATTGAGAGAACATATAAGACCATGAAATATGGGGATGTATGTACTGATTAAACCAAATAGCCTTGTAATCTCTTTTGTCTCACAGTGGCAACATAGCAGATACCAGTGGAAAAAAACATGAGATTAGGATAAATATAGATTGTTGGGTTTATTTTTGGTCTGATATATCACCTCTGCTAACAATGTCAGTTTCTGCAAGGAAAGGATTCCTAAGATTAATGTACTTCTGTCTCCTTGTGCAGAATAACTCTTTCTTGCATTAATTTGTCTGACGCTTCTTTTGAACTTCCTTGAGGGTTTTGGCATCCACATCTTGTACCAATAGCTTCCACAGTGTAATTATTTATTATATGGAAAAGTAATTCTTGATCTTTCTTCACAACCTGTCAGTTAATTTCATTTGATAAAATAGCAGTTGCACCCAACCCATTCACTGCTTTCATACCATTCATGATTTTACAAGTCTTCGTCACAAAAATCTGTTCAGTCTTCTGTTTTCTGGGCCACACACTCCCTGCCTTTTTAATTACTTGTCATAACAATGTTTTCTATATCTCCTATCATCCTTGCCAAACCATCTTTTCAAGTTTCATATATTTTGAAGTTAAGAAAGTGGAAGCCTGAATAAACCTTCACAGAAAGTCGTAGATATGTACTCATCATGGGATCATCCACTGATATAATGCTGTTTTCTCTTGTGTTCTTTAATCTTTTCATAATAATTCTTAGCATGCCTTACTGAGTGCCAGTGAGCACAGAGCTAACATTTACAAAGAACTATTCACCATGACAGCAAGAGCTCTTTCCTGAATGGTAATAGATAATTCAAGTCTCAGTTTTCTGTATATATTTTTTTTAACCCACCTATTCATTATTTTGTAGTTATTGACACTGAATTTCCTCTCATATTTTATCTTCCAGCCATTCAATATTGCTTTAATACTTACTCTTTTTTCCAGATAATTTATGAATTGACTGAATTGGACCAGAAAAAAATTATCTGTGGTGTTGCCTTTTTTTTTCCCTTGTGTCGCTTTCTTATTTTTTATCTAACTAGTTATCCGTGAAAGGATATAACATTTTAAACTATGACGGTTTCAATTCTTTCAGCTTTTCAAATGAGCCATTGTCATTATAGAATCTCATAACCATAAAATACTAGGTTGGAAAGGATTTCACGGACCACCCAGTTTAAATTTCCTTGGCAAATGCAGTCTAGACAGGATGGCCCAGCACCACGTCCAGCTGAACTGTAATAGTATACAACATTTGGGAACCTACCACTTCCATGGGAGATCATTACAATGGCTGGGCATTGCAATGTGAAAACATTTACTCTCCTGTCCAGAGAATCTCCCCACGAGTCACTTGTTTCCATTACCCCTTGTCTTCTCTTTGTGACTGCTTGTGAAAAAGGGAGTCTCTGTCTTCTTTGGAGCCACTCTTGAAATACTGGAACATGGTGATGAGGTCTCCACTAAGCCTTCTTTTGTCGAGACTGAGCAAACCCAGTTCTCTCAGCTTTTCCTCACATGTCAGATTTCTGAGTCCTCTCATCATCTTTGTGGCCCATATCTGGAACCCCTCCAGCCTGTCTACAGCTCCTTTAGCATAGCAGGGATCAAATCTGAAGGGAGAATTTCGGATGCGGCCTGAAAAATGCTGAGTAGGGTAGGATGGCTTCTTTATCTCTGCTGATGAAGCTCTTTTTGACACAATCTAGCATCCTGTTGGTTTTGACACCTCTGGCCAATTTCAATTGTAACTGAGCATTTACATTTCTAATTGCATCTCTGGATATCCTGGTAATGTCCTTGTAGCTTTCAATAGGTATTTGTCTGCTTTTCCATCTCTGGAACACTTCTCTTATAAAACACTTCAATGCAATAAACTCTGAAACAGTCTAACAGTCTAAATATAAATTCTATCTACAGAACAGGAAGCAACATGAGAAAAAACATGACATTTCACACTGTAAGAGTATTTCTTGGGACAATCATCTCTGTATACTTAGTAACAAGTTACAGAAAAAATGCAGAATAAGAGAGAACATCCCTGCTTCCCCTTCACTCTCATGACTCATAAACTTGCAGATAATATTCCAACCATGGTAGTATGATTTGCTCTGTTACTTCCTTTCTGAGTAATAAGGATTGCTCAAAGGATCAGGTTAGTCAATCCATCCTATGCAGAAACAGAAAATAGAAGATGGCTTCAGAGGGGAAAATGATAGGCAAGAAACTGTTGCTATATACTATACATCTTTCTCTAGTCAAGAATTTACCACAGCATGCTCCAGATACTGTAAGATGGTATTAGATCTAGATTCTCCAGGTCTTTAAGAAAAAAATAGAAATAAAATAAAATAAACACCCATCCTCCACAGAAAAGCAAGAGAACATAAGGTTATCCAGGTCCTGGGAGAGTTTGATCCCGTGTTGCTATCATTTCTACAGATGCAAATAAGAAAAGGTCTAACCTACAACAGATCCATGGCATAGATCTTCTCAGAGTAGGAACCAAAGTTACAGTCACTAAGAAACAGGTGAGAAACTAAGCTGTTGTCAACACATACTAAGGAGCAAACCAGGAAAATGTTAAACCACCCCAGGAAAGAGTACTAGACAGCCTAAGGAAACTCAAACAATNTTTTTTTTTTTTTTTTTTCTATCCAGCACTTTAACTGCTGCAGTTCACTCTGCTCTTCACATAACCAGTAGCAGTCTGGAGACTAAAGGATGTTCAAGTTCTCACATTAGTAGAATATCTGATAATATATTCCATGATCACAGACAACAATCTATTTGTTCAGGGGGATATCTTTAGTTTTATCTTTAGTTTTGCCCCCAGTCAGTCTCTCACGTGGTACTGAGAGCAGGAGTCAGAGAGCAAGATCAAAGAATATTTAAATGTGGTTAATAAAAAAAATCCGAGTTTAGGTGGCTTGCATTATTTATCTCATTCTTTATTCAGTCTGATGCAGCTCCTGGGTCATGACAGAGTGGTTTTACTTTTCATCTTCATGTAAAGTGAGACTAAATTCTTACTTACCCATTGGCAACAAAGTACTGCTATTTAGCCTCCCTAATGAGGGGGAAAAGCCAAAGTGATAATTTGTTACTTGATGATAAGAAACACTCAGGAATTTCTTCTTGGCTTTGCTTTTCTGTGTCTGCTGTTTCCAATTTGACTTAAATTCTTTATGTTCCTTTCTTTCTTTGTGCAGAGTATGAGCAATGTAGACATATGACACTGGATATAGCAAGACACAAAAATAAATACCAGGCACTTATATTAATAGTACCAGAAAGAATTTACAAGAAGACAGGATACATGAAAAATAGTGTCACCCTGGATAAAAATGCCTATAAATACACATGTTCAGATCTGACATTTTATTCCATTGTATGACTCAATATAACTCTCCAACAATGAATGCCCTTCCATTTAAAAAATGATCAAAATGTTGAGCTGAATTCTGATATGCTTATTCTGACTTAGTAGAGGTCTACTTTGAAGAGAAATCCATTAGCTTAGAACAACTTGAGGAGCTAGTAACTCTTCAGAATAAATGGAAGTATCATTCTACCAGTTAATTGCACAGAAACTTCTCTCTGATTTTTTATTCTTTCTCTGGTTTAACACTATGTCTCTACATATTTAAGCATAAAAGTATTAGCATATCAATGTCTCCACATATCAGCTAGAATGGATACATCTTCTTTGAAAAACAATCTTTATTGGAAATATATGAACTAGAAAAATATGCCACTTTCAGTTCTGACAAAAGAGCTTCTAGATCTTGCATAAAATAATTTTTACAGTTTTGTATTTATGTGAGGAAAGCACCTTCATTGTACAAATTTTGATTACTATTTAGATGGGTTTTATGCAACATTTCAAAGAGATGCTAAATGTGATTCAGTATGACAAAACAGGTGGAGCATAAAATGAGTCAGAACAGAACAGATGACAGGTCTATCAAAACCAGGGTACTTTCTCCAACAACTTCTTACACCAGATGTTTCAGAGGGCTAAAAAAAAAAAAATCACTAGCAAAATGTGTGAAATTCGAGAGGTGAAGAGGGTGTTCATTTTAGAGCTAGGATATGTTCTGTTATATTCTCACCAAAATGGATTGGTAATGTTTAGGATATAATCTGAAGCATGTTATTCACAAATCCTATTCTTCAGGTGGCTGCTTTCCCCTTTTCTAATTTCTTTGCTTTGAAAGGCTTTGGAAACAAAAGATAAATATTTTAAAAGTTGTCTTACCCATAGAGTCTTTCATATAGGGTCGTTTCTTCTATTACTGGATTATTGGCTCTGTTTTGTGCTCCAGGCACAGAGTCAACATCTCTGAATTTCACATTTCAGTTAGTATACTCATACATTTACCAAAAATAAAAGCAGAAGAAAAAAATGCAATTACAGGAATTACACATGCTTACAAAAAAATTAATTCATAATATAGAATTAGAAATGCATTTACATTTATTAATAATTTCATTTGCAAATGACTGAATAAAAAATTCTTACAGTTTTTTCATATTGTGGACTAGAATGGCCTATTTTTACATTTACCATTTCAGTAATGCAGTATTTGGAATAAGAGATGACCACCATGCCAATACAAGGCTTCCCTTAAAGAACTCAGCAGATTTCATGAACTAGAAGCCAGAAAGCTGAGCGGTTGCTGAAGTGCTGCAGCCCTCAGAGGCTGAAGTATAAATGTGTATCTGGAGGCAGTCTCTATTGCTATTTATAATATATAGAAAATCCTTGTTTGATTCTGTAAGGTTTTTCCAAAGGTAAACATCACTACATCCCATTTCTATCCAGCAGAACAGTATAACATAGTCAAACAAGGGTACTGATGGCTTCTACATAACTGCATTAAGGAAACAGAACACAGGGAGCATAGTATGGGAGCATGGTAAGGGAGCATAACAGGTGTATAAGACGATTTGTTTCCTCAGTATTGGACCCCTTTGAAGATGCCAGGACAGGTCTAGCCATGTCAAAAATTAAACTGACATTTTAACACCTTGGAAAAACTGAATGTTATTCACTTTTGGACTTTATTCTAATGAGTTCCAATTAAGTTCAAGCCTAATATATTTGCATATTGTGGCCGTAAGATTCAAAATTTACATCTCTAATGAACTACTGCCTGTAGCTGGGAAATAGCTGAAGGCAGAGACTCCTGCAAAATATAGCTTCTATCACCGAAAACAATTTTCATTTGTTTTGGTTACAAAACATTCTCAGTCTTCTAGCTGTATTTTAATACTTTGTTATTTTGTTCCTTTACTACAGTCTTTAAACTTAGCAGTCCACATACTGCAGTCCACTGTCAATCCAGGATTTTACTTACATAGCTGGAGCTAGACCAAGGTCCAAGACTTCTGTGATTTCTTTACCACACTGAAAAAAAGTATCTTCAAGTCAGGATAGAAAGTCTTGAAATGTAAACATTTAAGCATATGGGATAGCTATTCAACCTGGAAGACAGTAAAGACACAATATGGCCAGACATTTTGAAGAATCTGCAGGTTTCAATATGTGCAAAGTTGATCTGTCCCAGCTGTCTCCAAAATTAGAAAAACTGGCCATGCTTCAGAAAATCCCTTTTAATTTTAGACTTAAGAGAAAACAAGTAAAAGTACTATCTTTCTTATTTTGCAGAAGTGCATCTCACTCTGACTAATTGTCCAGTTTGTTTCTCCATTTTAAGGATGTTGCTTGTACTGATGGAGCACCAACAGAAGTAGATGGAGAGAAAGGAAAGATAATTCCTATCCCACAGCCCCTCAAGAATGGCAGAAGTCAATCCTATTTATAACGTTTTAGTGTGATCCTTAATATTCATAAAAGGAGTAAGGTAGGTCTGTGTGGGAATAGTTTTCTCAAAATTCTAGAGACATCCAAACTTTTGGGATTTCCTTTAAAAGAGCATCCAGGCAGTGAAAATTATTTGACTTCTGAAAATTGAAGTAATCATGGTTTTGTCTTTTCCTTCATCTTTCTGTTAGTCTTTTTTTCTGTTACTATTTTCTACATACCATCTTAATTATATAAGGGTGTTGTTGACTGTTTTTGAAATTAAATACTCTTAATATCAACAAATTCTGTGAAAAGCAGCAGTGTTTCTTCCCCTAGAAGTTTACCATTACAGAGGAATAATCCATTGCTACACATTACAGAAAAAAAAGTGGTCACTGTCTTATTATTTGGTCACCCTTTTATGCACAGTATGTATGATATTGGATGACATATTTCTTAAGATGTAGAGGTAAGAAGGTTAAAGAAATTCTATATGCATGAAAAAGTATTAAATACTTATGCTGATTTTTGAAGGTTTTTATGCAAAGCAAATTAATGATGTTTACTCTTCATATTTCATATGAAATGGGCATTAATTACCCATGCATGCTTTGCTGATTTGCAGTTCACATGGCAATACTTATAAATAATCTTCTGAAAATGCTTGGGGAAATTCATTCATTTGACAGAATGCATCAAAAACTCTGCTCTCAGCTGATAACTTAGGCAAGAAGTGCATCTGGAAAAAAAAAAGAAAAATGTCAAAGGCTGGAGAGAAGGAGGAAATGAGCATTAAAAATGATTCACAAGGTAGAGAACTATTCTATAAAGTGAAAAAGTTAAGGAAATTATTCTTTTCAGGTGATCAAAGACAAGAGAAATATCTTGATTATAGTAAGTGGAGTATCTCTGGAGAGGAAAAATAGCGAATAGAGAGACAGTCTTTATAAAAAAATCATTAAATGACCCAAGAACTAGATATTGAAATAACACAGATTGGGTAATTTTATTTTTTTTTTTAACATTAAGAGTGATTAACAATTGGAAGGAATTGAAGTAGTGGCTTTGTCATCTCTTGATGTCACCAGATCATGAAAAAAATCATTTCTGGAGTGCACGCTTTAGTGAGAAACAACTAGGAAAAAAAAAGCTAATAATAAGACAGTTGATATATTAGATACAAGTTGGATAATTTAATGGTCAATTGCGATGTTAACACTTAGACATCTAAATTAATCTGTGGATCAGTTTTTTGAGTATCTTGAGTGTGATGGGCAATTCATCGGAACAGTCATTTTTACTCTGCAGAAGGCTATGTTTTTGTAAAAGTCTGCTTTAGAGTAGTCGTCCATAACCATAGCTATTACATCTCAGGGCCTGCCTACTTTTCAAGGTATTACATTTGCAACCATGCCAAAAGAATTGTGGTTTAATCACCAAAAACGCTTGAGGGTAAATAAATATTGAATATAATATTTTCGGTTTGGTATCAGGGAGTGACTGGGGTATTAACCATTAATGACTCCAACTATTTGCCCAATTGTTGAGGTTCCAGAGTGCTTTGTTGAGCCAGGTTTGCATACTTCCAGGGAGGAGGTGAGTTTTTGGGTGTGTAATAACAGAGGGAGTGAACCATCACCACCTGGAGGCCACAATGAAGAGGCAAATCCTGCAAAGCAGGAGAGTGACTCTTATCAGGCTAATTGTTCTCCCCTGCACAACTCAGTTGGAAAACTTCTGTCCACCTGCCCCCAGGGAAGGTCTGACAGGGCATAAATGGCTTAACTACGCTGACTGAGGGGCAGTTGTCATGTCTTAGAAGGTGTCATAAATCATCAAATAACCCTGAAGTTTCCACAGGCTCTTTTCTGAGCCCTTCCACCAGAGGACTGAAAGCTCCTCCCCAGGAGAGGTATCTGGGCATTCCCACCAAGGCTGAGTGTATTTTAACACATCAGACTCTGTGTTTCACAGGTTTCTTCCCTCTCACCCAGCAGATCCCAACAGGTCAAGACCATCACTTGAATCAACAGACAAACTACAAAAATCAAGGCTTGTCATAGATCCATGGGNCCTTCCTTCCTTCCTTCTTTTCCCTTGTACATTTTTTTGATGTACATACATTTTTATTCTTTCATATTGCCATATCACTATAGATAATAACAACCAAAACAGCTGCATACCTGCTTTCCATTGCAACCAGATTGTTCTAAAATAAACCTTACACATATATTTTTACAAGCAAAGATCATCCAATGTCATTTCACTCTAATCTGGCCCAAGGGATCTATTAACAAGAAGCTGGGTTACACTCGCCTTCTGGGGCAGGTCAGATACAACAGTATCATATCAGCTTTACAGTCAGGGTCAGATTTATTTCTCCAAAGCTGTCACCTGTATCAAGATTATAACATGGATATAAATTATTAATGCATGTTAAGTAGTTTTTTGAAAAAAATAAGTAATTTGATCTTAATACCTAATTATGAAGACAAGCAAATTAGAGAATCTAAAGGAATACTGGAAACAGCATTAATTCCTCTCGAATTTAGCCAGCTAGAAGCTAAGCATTTTGTGCATTCTCATTAGGTTTTTTATTTAGCTAGTGCAAGCAGGCAATTTCAGAGAATATTTTATTCCTGTGTTTTAATACCCTTGGATAGGATGAAAACTTCTGAACTGTAGACTTGTTTCCCTCTGTCAATTGTGAAAACTTTGTATTTAACTAGATACCTGATTTAAGCAGTTTAAGTTAGACAAGATGAATGGCATCCCAGCACTTTTTACTCACTTTCCCGTGTACTCCAAAAGGTTTTGACAGTGCATGTTTTTGGTGTCTCTTAGAAAAACAGATCCTGAGGCAGAAACTTTAAGAGCTGCCCAATTACTTTTTCTCAACATAAGAGGAGAAGCCTCAGATTCACCTCACTGTTATCTCAGGCCACCTATCTACTTACTTCTCTGCTGAGATGAGCAAGACAGTGCATGGTGTTGGGAGGGAAAGAAAAAAACCCACAAAATAATAGAACGCTTTTACCAGGAATAAAGAAAGAAGGAAGAAAGGAATTTCTTTTCCCCCTTCCATCTTCCCTGGGAAACCTATACCATATATTCCTGCTAATAACCACAGTGGCCCAGAGGGTTGGTAGGACCAAGCTCAGACACACAAAGAATGACAATTGCTCTCTGTCCTTTAAGATATGAAATCTGAATGGAAAATCTCTCCAACAATACACACTGGGTACTTGTAAATTTCTTCCCTCAGTAAAGATAAGTTATACTAAAATTTATTCAGCAGATGACTTCATTGTTTCTCTTAATACTGATACAAGTCTCACTAACAGGGGATACCTGAGTTTATATAAGTGAAGAGAGGGGTGATGTATTACATATGTCCAAATAAAATGATATGAAAATTAAAAATAATTAAAAGTAAAAGAAAATAATTCTACCAGTACAATATAAAAGTTAATCCAAGAATAGCATCATTTAATGAGTACATAAAAAGGAAAGTGAACTTATATGCTACTCCTTTATTCACAGATGATCGTGACAATCTTTGTCCTCTTCTTCCCTGCTGAAGTGCACAGAGGCAGGGTCTTTCTAAGATGCTGCAAAGTTCCTCTATCATTAGCACTTGGTGTCAATCAGTCACCTACTGTCATGTGGTGTAATTTGTTTCCCATTTGCACCACAGCTGTGTCTTACGTTCTTTACATAACTTTATTTTCTAAAGGGTACCATCTGACTGCTGGTGCAGTTCTGTACGCTATCAATCAGAGAAGGAAGCAGGGCTGAGCAATCACACTCATCATTTGATCCACAAGGCTTTAAAGGGACTAGCCCTCAGTGCTTAACACAAGATCAGTTTTTCCCTTCACCAAAAGAAATGCCAGCTTCCCAGATGGGTACCCTATGACGCATTATGGCATTTGTGAGAGGATAATTTGGGATTCAGCAGGATATCCAAGAATGTCTTTGCTCACAATAGAATTGTGAAAAAATATAGTTTAACAGACAAGCTTGCATTTTATGCAGGGCTAATCCGTACAGCTTGGAAGGATCATACTTCTGGGGCTATATTCATGCCAACTGCTACAAGCAACGACTTCCCATGTTGACTAACTTCAGCCATTGAAACGGTTTGCTAAAGCATTTATGACCCTGACCTTTCCACACTGATACTCTCCAACACCTCAAACCACTACAGTTTATAATTTAGTCAAATGACTGAGCAGTAGCCAATTGTGTCTCCTTCTAATGTATCAGCCTAAGGAACAGTGGCTGGTCAGAAACTTCTGCATTTTAACAAAGCCATGTTTCTAGGGAAGCAAAACCAGGAAACAAGGGCAGGTGGTAACCATTTCATTAATTCACATGTAACAGCAGTTCATTAGGAGCCAATGCAATAAGAGAATCATCTACCATATCTTAAATTGTTTTTAAAAAATGATTTTTAAGTCTGAGCAGTTCTTACTCTCATTTTCAACAAGTGATTGAAATCGTCCTTTGTTGCCAAGGTCAGCTATGGAAACATTTATTCAGCAATTCAGAGCACCAAGTTAAATTGAACTCCCTCTCTCCTGGCTCCATCACTGTTCCTTGGTGTATGAGATTATCTCACATCTGAGAAATTGGAGGAAAACAAAGAGTTCTTTACTGTCTTCACAAGCACCTTTTCCAAGCAATATTTAGGAAAAAATGTCCAGAAACTACCATGTGCTTTCTAAGAAATACACATGTATAATTAGTATGAAGGTTTGAAGAGAATAGTCTTATGTAACCCATTTTTAACTTTTATTTTGTTATGTTCCACAATAAACTTGAAAAGAAACCAAACCCTTTTGATGTTTCTGTGATCAGTTTATTTTTGTTCCAAGTGCTCCCCAGGTGCTTCCCATGTTTAATAGAAAATGCTTTAAAAGAAACTTTACTCGAGTAGAACAACATTGTATTTTGGAAAGCATTGAGGTGCAAGTATTAAATAACCAGAGTTATTCATTAAAGTTATATTTAATTTTAAGTGTTTTTCATTAAAATAATATATGATGTTTGGAGTGACACATTCATAACACTTTAGTATTATTATGAGGCTTTTTAGGTCTTTCTGAGGGAACTTGATATTACAAAAATTAAATCTTTTTTGTTTTGACTTGGTTTGTTTTTTTGTTTTGTTTGATTAACTTGTGAAACCACTTACAAGACTTGGACCTTAAGTATTAATAATGAGTACAGTATGCCCTTGACTTATCCTTCTCTCAGTTACTGAATCATACTAGCTACATTCAGTTGCATTTAAATTGGCTTGCCACTTATTCCTTTTATCATCATTTGTACTGTGATGTGAAATAACTTCATCTGTTTCTCCCTTTCTTGTTTTTCCATTTGAAGTTAAGTGCCTAGCTTTTATTTAAAAAAAAAAAAAAGTGTGTTTGTTCTGCGTGCCACATGATAAAAAATAGTTGCAGATGACGACACTACATTTTTGAAAGAAAGTTCCACTATTTTAGAAATAACCTTGAAGGAACAGGACCATATAAAAGCAGCTATGTTACAGAAAAGACATTCCTGAAACTAAAATGAGGAGGTTTTGAGTGTTTCATCGTGGGTTACTGGGGTTTCCAGCACAGGTGGTTAAACACAAAATTTCAGTATCAAATGACAACAGTACAAAAACATGTTAAGCAAGTAACATTATTTCAATTTTGTCTTTCATCATGAAGGTTGTTAACAAACAACTGTATATTGTCCACACTGAAATATTTTCTTAAAATGCAAGCCTCATCTGAGGTAAAATTTGCTGCTGCCTTATGTATCACAACAGTAATACAGGATGAAAAAGCCTAAATTGTCTTACATGATGAAAAAAACCATTTGAGTAGGAGGTTAATAATTATTCTAATTAGATTTGCTCAGTACAATCTGCTGAGTAGTCCTTGATGATCACAAGTGCTGATGACCCTAATTCTATTTACATGTCTCACCATCACCATTAAGACAGAGATCTAAGCAGATCTGTACTTCCTTCATTTTCTATATTTTTACAGCTGCTACTTTAGATGAAACATAGACTTTCACAAATTAAGTTAGCTTCTGAGCTGCAGCTGATCTGTGACTGGGCTGGACTGCTCAGACTGTGTTGGAAGGCTCAGCAGACAACTGTCTGTATCTGAGTATATAGGCATGTTTAAGCAGATGAACACCCTTAGCCTGTGGCAAATATTCTCAAAGTCACACACAGTCAATCAATTCATGTTTTCATTGTGCAGTTTCTTTGCCAGGGATCTAGAAAACAAGGAAAATAGAGATATCGTGAGAAGTCCACATCTTCCAACACATGACAGAAACTTAAATTTCCTCAAGCATGCAGCTGCAAGCAGGGTAAAACAGTTTAAGTTATGCAGTGCTGCCCCTGAACTTGCTTCCTCAGTTTCAGAAGTAGTGGTTCAGTTTTCATTATAAAGAAAAAAAAAAAAAGAAATCTGCATAACAGAATTCATTCATTTCATGGGATAGCATAAACATCCTCCTCTGACAGCCACCACTGTTGTGATTGTGGGGAAATATGAAGGTTTAACAGAATGGTGGCCCTGACTGGTTGTAATATTCTCCAGCAGAGCATCACCATGAGTCTCTCCAACTGCCATTCTCTTTTTTGGAAAAGTACCACATTGTGAAAGGAAGTATTTCAAGAATTGCTATCTCAGCATTGTGCAGTTTTAAGGGCAAGTGTTCTGTCCTTCAGTGATGACAGTGGACAGCTCTTCAGAGCACAAATGCCATGTCTTCTAAGAATAAAATAGCTATATTAAAATGCATTTTTGAATTACTCTTTGCTATAGGTTGATTTCACATGAAGTTTTGAGAATATGGTGTAATGTATTCATCATCGCATTTTATTAGCATTTTTTAAATCACTTCAGAGAACCAATTTTTATTGTGTTATTTCAGAATAATAAAAGTAAGGGAGGAGCCTTGTTACTAATATTGCTAGACATACGTGTCATGACTACATCAGGCTTATTATTCCAGTAATCCCCTGAAAAAATTATTACACAATAAAAGTGAAAGATAAGTCAGAGGAGAATTAAAATAAAGAAACAAAACCAGTTGCAATGGACAAATAGGATTGGCATGAGAGTACTCTGGAATACCTCAGGATAACGAAGACATGCCTTAAAAGCAGCAGGAAGCAAATTACACCATCTGTTCAAAAAAACTGAGCCTTTTCAAAGCACCTTTAGGGCTGCACATAAACACTGTCTCAAGTGCCTCTTGGAGTATGTCTATCACTGCCTAGAAACGCTTCAGAAGAACTACCCACAGAGACCTATAATCTCTAGTCAAAAGCAATTATTATAAATGCATCTGAAAGTATAGCTGAGCTTTCAAAACCTTACCACATACATTCCACTGTATTGCAGAGGTCTCACTCTAGTGCCATGACCTACTAAGCTTTAGACAAGTCATTCAAATACATTTAAGATATCTGAGTATTGTTAATTACATATAAGGAACACAATAATGTCAAGATAAATAAATCATATTTTTTCAGGGTTTTTGCAAAAATAAACTCCTTCAAGTGGCAAAACAAGAGCTGAATTATCTACACATAAATATCTTATCTGTGTAGAGTACATATATTAAAACCAGCCTTAAATTTCAGTATATATGGTATCTAAATAAAAAGAAACAAGCAAATATGGTAGACAGTTTTTGTACCAAGTCCCACAGGAAAGTATTGGGGGGAGGGGAGGGGGGGAGGAGGGGAAGTTCTCTAAGGAAAAAAACCTTTTTTTATTATTATTATTATTTATATTTTTCACTTAGAAGAAGAAGGTCTAGAAGAGTTTTCTACTCAGGCAAAAACACAAGTGTTTTATCCTTGGCCTGAATAACAAGGTCAAAATCCTCCAAGTGTGCTTGACAGATAGTATAGAGGGGGAAAAATTATATATGGAGATATATATTATGTACATACAAATTAAATAATCAATGCAATGATATTAAGATATTTGAATCATTCCATCCTATCTCTGCTTGCATGTTTGGCTTCATCCTTGAAATTATTAGGAACCCTAAAGTTTAGGAGTAAAGAGGTGTAACCGTGTAGCCCTGTGATACTGCATTGTCATGATTATTAGCATGTCGTAAGCTTTATACGGAGTTTGCACAGCCTCAGAACTGAGGCATGTCTGACTTGTTCCATCTGCAGTCACCTTGACCTGCCTACAGCTGTTTTACTTACTTTAGCTGTGGCAGAGGTTTTTCAACTGAGCTCGCAGATAAACTTTTTGTTTATCTTGGTACAGTACAAACATGGATTTTTATAGATAGAAGTTAGAAGCAATGTTTAATAGACAATGAGACATTAATGACTGCAGCATAGTGAGGCAAGGTAGAGAAACTGGAGTCCAGTATGATAACAGAGGCCTTGAGAAGTGAGGACACGGAATGCAAAGCTCAGAAGCGCAGACACAGATGGATGAGGGAGGTGGCACAGGCACAGACTGACACTGGAGACCCCACAGCCATACACATCTCACCCACAGTCAGTTATGGTAATGCAGGCCTGGAGCTGAGGCAAACCTGGGGGTAACACAGGGGACAAGAGTACCTAGCATACCTAAAGGCACCATGGACAGTACGTTTCGAAATACTACAGTGCTGCATGCAGACTAATCGAGAAAATGATTTAGCAATGTGTTAGAAAATACACTAAATTATCCCTACTAGATTCCACAATGAAGAAGGGGAAACCATTAATGTACACACCCGTTCACAGGATCACAGAAAAATAGAATGAGTTAAGCTGGAAGGGGCACTCATCATTCTCCTTGTGACAGAATTTCAGAGACATTCCAGATGTTCTCTGACATAAAGGGCAACTGCACCACTTTGTTTTACTGGCCTTTTTTTCCTAAAAAATAAGTAGCTATTCATTACAACATTCTAGTCATGTAAACCATTGGGATTTAAAGAAAAACTTCCCTTGGTGGTACATATATTGTAATGAACTTACACTATTAAAGCTAGTGAGTTGTACATCCTTCATTTCAATCCTTCATTTCATTCCTTACTAACAACCTCTTCTACAGAGAGGAAGGGTCTGGCTCCTTGAGTTGTTCAGATATTTCTTCCTATACCACATGAAACAACATCACTGATTGAAAAAAACCTCAAAAGATGGTGCACTGGACTCAAGAAATAAATGTATTATAGGAATATGTGTGAGGTCTAGCAAAGATTCAATAGCATAAAGACTATAAAATATGAGTTATTATAAAGGATTCTTTTAATTATTTCAAATTTCAATAAAATGTGTAAGGTATCTGATGTTTCACTTTACCATTTTGACTAGATTCTGCCAAATCTTTATTAGATGATATTCTATTACATTAGGTCTCCCAGATTTCAAGTACTATTTTCCCCCTCAAAATAATTTGCAGTGCCATGTTATTTAATCTCCCACTCCAAAGATGTCTTGGAATGATAGCAACATTATTTAATCTCCCACTCCAAAGATGTCTTGGAATGATAGCAACATATCTCTGAACTTGTCCCTGATTTTTACAATTAAAAATATCGCAAATCTATTTCTCCTTATACTGCTTTACAGTAAATACATGTAATTTCACACAGTTTTAGGCTGTGATTTGTTTATGGAAACTATCTGTTGTGCTGCAACATCTGTTTTTCAGTCAGATCCTGCTAAATATCCAGTTTTCCAGCTGAGTTGATTGAAGCGCTGAAATTCAAATTCGTTCAGTGGTCTTCTGCATTTAACAGGTCCATATTCAAGGTTTTTACCTTGTCTACCAATCACAAAAAGAGAGCACAATTTGCTTTTGGCTACTTCTCATAAGAAATGACAAACCAGTATCCACATGTCACCAAAAAAAAAAAAAATTTCCTCCTCAAAATATGTTTTTCTGACTGAACTATATAAACATATAAACCTCATAAAAATTTATAGGCTTACAAGGAAAACTAACTGCAAGATTTTGCTATGCTCTTGCACATAAACAAGCTGCTGGCAGCTAATCTCCCTGATTATGCAAAGATGGAATTATAGTATGAATTACTGATGGTCTTGTAGGCTTGGATTCCCTGCTTCAAAAAGACTAAGTTCTTTTATGTTCTGTGACAAATGACCTACCTAACTGTTCGGCCATGCAGTGGAACAAGCACAGGAGCTTGATACCGGTGAAACCTGATTGTAAAAAACCATAATCCACCCTGAGTGCCAGCAGATTGTCTCAATATAATTAATGTTATTTCCTTTGTATCAGCTTTATACTTTGTTTTCATTCTTCACAGCCTTAGAACAGGAGAGGAATGGAGAAAAATAAGACCATACTTCAGTCAAGACCCTGCCAAATCGTCACAAAACACTTGCACAAAAAAATTTGTTGACACAGCCATCTTCAGTGAAATTTAATGAAGTTGAAAATGTCCTTCATTAACCTCATAAACTCATATGGTTTTAAACTATATGCAAGCCTCTGTAAGAGCTACATTAAAAATATTTCACAGAATTGATGTATGTAGGCACCATGATTTCAAGGTCTAATAAGCCTCACAGATGTCTATGGATAACTAAATAACAAGTCAGATCCATTCAATATGTAAAAGAAACGAGCAGGTACTCACAGGAGCTTAGGTACCACTTCTGCTAATGACATAGTTGTGTTGGTGGGGTTTTTTTACAGTAGATTCCCATTTTCCTCTTTCAGAGTGGAATTAATTTCCCTCTTCTTATTATAAAGAAATGAAAACTAAATTTTTCAAAGAACCCAAGGTTGCAATATATTTGCTGAAAATTTCTTCCACTTAAGCAACTATTGCAGTTGATCAGCCAACAATTTTGAGATGGCCTCCAAGTAAAAATGCAGAATATTCAACCAATACTATTGATAATCAAAGACTTAAGAAGTGGGTCATGGCAAAATATAAATTTACTTCTGAGATCTGAAATCTATTTTTTATCATCCTCTTCAAAATCTGGAGAGGGGAGGAAAATGCCCAGGAAGACATTAATCTTGTTAGATATATTAAATTTATCTACATGCAAGAGATGACAAAGCTGCAATCCATACAATAGATCTATTTCTTCAGAGCTGTCTCTGTATCCGGACTACCTTTCTTTTGATATAGCATTTCTGAACAGAATCTTTTTGAGTGAAAGTTAACCCTACACATAAGTTGACTTATGCTCAGCTGTCACCCTCATCACTCTATTGTTGGCAGGAGGTATGAAATATCAGCTGTCAGCACATCTCTTGAGAAGTTGATTTCTATGAGTTTTGAAGTGTGTTGCCATAGAGAGAACTGGCCCTTTCTAAATTTGAAAATATGGGATTGCCATTGATTTAACAGGCCACAGGATGTACTGACTGTAAGCCTCATTATTAAGACTGAATATCTTAATATTTGGTTTTCCTGGGCTTATTTTGAGGCTTTCTCTGTTTTAGCTTTCTTAGCTGTACCAACCATTGTCCAGTAGCCAGGTGAATATTACCTTTTTTGTTTCAGTTTTGCTCAGCTTTGTACAATTTTGTATAGCAGGTACAATTTCTAGCATTACAAAAACATTGATTAATTCCTGTTACACTGATAGAAGGTGTTTTGTGTAGATTACCCTATTACCCATTACCCTAAAATACTGGTGGGATGCAGAGGAGTACAAGCACAGGATGATAGCAGAAGACTTGTAAGCACGTGCACATAACAGCATCAAAAGCGTCAGGTCTAAGAACAGGTCAGTAGTTGTTGATTAATGAATATTAAAGGAGTGCAGTCTTGTGAGATGGATAGAATTTGTTTCAGGAGTTAACACAGATGGCAAGAAAGAGGTACTTAGACCATGTAAACCACATCATGTATAGTAAATGTGGATGCAATGTGAAGTTACAGAGCAATGAAGAGAGAATGAGGTGATCTCAATGTGTCGAAACAGCTCTCAGCAATGAGGAAGAAAGCCCCATTACCACTCTCTGGATACCCACACCAGGATCTGTAACCTGGAGAAGGAGTTGGGATGCTTACAGTTCCAAATAACAGCCTCCGAACAGCATTGGTTGTACAAACAGAATCCCACACAGACAGAGTTACGAAAAACTTCTTGTATAACGTTGCTAAAGATATTAATAATGTGTTGTTTTGGTTTTTTTTAATGGATTAATCAGATAATTTAAAGTAAAACTCCTAGTATCATTACACCAGGACTACTAATAACACCTATTGCAACTTGAATATTTTTACATTTTAAATGGATTAAAAATAACTTTTCAGCTTCATATAAAAGATGTGCTGCTATTGACCTGCAAAGACGATACAAGTAGTAAAATAAATCTTCTTTTTGAATGGCAAAAAATGTCCATGGTCTTATTGTTGCAGTTCATGAACTAAGAAACTATACTTTCTGTTCTTTGTAGCTGCAAGCTTTCAGCAGTCTGTTTGACCAAGAGAAGTATCAAAGATTTAAAGGAAGACTGTGACAGAAATCCTTAAAATGTTGAGCAAAGCAGCAGTATATCAGTCATTCCAACCTAAAAAGGTTTTTTTAATGGTTATTCTAGACTGTCAATGAATTATTTTTCAAAGCTTTACGGCCATGATCCTCTGAAAATCTCATATAATGGTAGTGAAACTATGTCAATTTCCTCCATGTATTAACTATCCAGAATACATATTTGGAGTACTAGCTTAACACAATTTGTATCTCTTTCTTTGAATCTGTGGAACTTATGATATTCTTGAGGAAATGATGGAACTTCTTTAAGATGACAGCAGGAAATGATCAGCCTGAGGAATTTTAGCTAATTATTTTTTTTTCTAAATGGAAAATACCCAAATTGTTTTCTGACTGAAGAAATACAAGAGTCATAAATAAACAGCTGGAAGAAAGCTCCTTGGCTCTGTACAGCATGTTTTCATTTTCCCAATCACTTTTACAGAAATAAATTGATTGTGCATGTATATACATATATATATACATATATACATAGTTGGTTTTTTGGGGGGTTGTTTGTTTGTTTGTTTGTTTTTTGTGAATAGTGAGATCATACACCGTTGACTGCTCCATTTGAATAATTGCTTCAGTGGCATGTTTTTGGCTAGCAAATTTTATGATCATTGTCCCATGCACTATTTCTAAGTAAAATGGATTAATACAATAATAAAAAAAAAAAAAAGGCTGAGAAATGAGATATGAAAGGGTGAGGTGGTGAGTTTGAGGTAATCAGGAAATGTGTTACACAGCCAGAAGTTGAATACTGAGCTCTTAATCCAGTGTCTTAGTCTCAATCCCATCCAATCATATTTTTTCAGACACTCTTCTAAAAGCAGATTCTAACACAACAAATTCCTGTTATGTAAAGGGATATTTCTTTGCATTTATATGTAGAGTTGCTTCTTTCTTATCTATTTATGTATTTATTCATTAACACTGTATCCCAGAAATTAAATTACTTGGTAGTCATTTAGTTTGGTAAAGGTATGGAAGACATATGGAAAATGTATATAAGACAAATTCAAATCTGAAGTGAAAACTCAAATAATTCCATGACCAAGCTTCACCTGATACTGGATCAAAACATGGAAATTAATTGCACGTGATTCAAAATCCTGCTGTAGTTAATTACATCAAATCCTCCCCAGGGCAGGGACCTTGGAACTAGATGATCTTAAAGGTTCCTTCCAACCCAAGTCATCCTATGATTCTTTGAAATCCATTATTTATCATCTCTGCTGCTTCTTTTCTGTGAGTCTGGGGGTTTTGTTTAATTGGGTTTGGTTGGTTTTTTTTCTTTCAGCTGGTCAAGATATATCAGCAAGAACCAACACCTATCCCATGTTTTTTCAAAAGTTGTCTGACATAACTTTTGAAAAGGGAATCACAGAAGCAATATGTGGGAGACTACATTGCACAGCTTGTTTTTTTATTGCCCTTGAAGAATACCAACACAGATTATAATCCCTTAAATAAACACAAAATAGACTCATATATTCTATATATTTTCAGTCTGTTCTGTGAGTATTTCACTAAGGTATCATAAATGCTAGCCATTACTCACTGACATTAAAAAAAAGTGTAACACTCTGTCACTGCCCAGTACGTCTGTCAAGAGCCCTAGAATTCTGATATTTACTTTTCATTCAGAAATACAACAATATAAACTACATAAAATTCCTCAAGTTATAGTTTTCTTTTTTTGAACATTTGTTAATAATTGATAGTATTGCATTATTTTACAATCTGAGGTATTTGCTGCTTATTAATTCAAACAACAGGATAGGCAGAAATACAGATTCCAGTAAGGTCACATATCACCACCACTAGAATTTCTCTGTGGAGTCACATGCAAGATGGAATGATGATGGCAAGATGAGTGATAACAGTGGGTTTATTATGGAAAGTACATTAGAATAAATTATATTGATTATTTAGTACTAAGCAAGCATTGTTACTTGTAAATCCCATGCAACTCAGTTCTGCCGAAGTTAAACCTGATATTTAGCTGTCTACTTGATATCTTGCCTTTTTCAAACAGAAGCTATATTATAATCACACATCAAAATAATTAATGGCAAAGAAATGGCTGCAAAAACAAACAATATCTCTGATACTGATTATACTGTCTTAAAGGAATTCCTTCAGGAATATTTTACTTGAGGAAGGACATAAAGGTAGCTGATGCATTTATTTAGTTACATAAGAAATTTTATTAAGAAAGGAAATTGTAGTGAGGAGATTGAGATCGAAAGATAATGTTAATCAACAGCAAAATCGGAGGTGAAGTTACTCAGGTTCTTCTTCAGCTTTTCATAGTAAAATAATCTTTAGTTTCTCCTGGAATAATCTTGGCTTCTAGATTCAAAGAGTAGCAATCAGAAAAATCCCTTATTTTCAGCTATCATGAAAATCTTTCATTCTTTCCAGCAAGACACATGAGAAACTTCTTTGGTGATTGATTCTCTGTGTTGTGACATCGCAAATTATTTTATCCAACTCTGGAAGCCATAGGTGGAAAAGTTTATCCTGTCAGAAGTCTACTTACAGTTAGTTCTATTGTCTAACGCTTGCAGCAAGAGAGTCCCCATGCTCAGCAACAAATCCCATTTCATTCATATTAGCACCTGGCTCCAGAAGCATGATAAAAGTTTTCTGCATGGACTATGAAGAGACCACAGTTTCTAAGTCTGTAATGGGAAAGGACTATATTATATACAACTTTCCTAGAAAGCTTGCTCCATACTCATTAGAAAAAAAACCCAAAAAAAACCCCAAAAAACAACCCCAGACTGACTGTCTCCTCCTGAACATTTGAACATTTGATGGATTTTCAGAGGAACTTCTCTATGTTTGTTACCTGGAACAAGTGTTTGTCTATGGTTTTTAATTTTGTGTGAGATCTGAGGTGGCAGTACAGAAGGAAGATCTGCTCATGGCAGATGACATATCTTGGATTCTCTAATTCCATAGGGCCCGTATAATTCCTTGGAAGTTCTAGACAGGTACGTATAGGAATTATTTTCAGTTAGAAAACAGTAACATCCCTTTGAATAAAATTTTATATAGTAGGTTTTTTGGGGGTTTTGTTTGTTTTTTTTTTTCTCTTTTATTTCATTACTCTACCTGGAGATCCTAATCCCTTATGGTAACTCAAGTTAATACTACAACCAATAAAATTTTTGCCTGAATAAGAAATTTAAATTTTGGAGAGAAGATAATGTACATAAGTAAGATAATAGCTTCTTTGTGCTGAACTGTGAATCATGCAACAGATTTGCTGAATAAAACACATATTGCCTGCAGCTGAAGAGCTGCTTATTTCTGATTATAGAGCAGATAATATTCATCTGAGGATAACTGCAGATTTTAGAGATCAAAATGTCATTAGGGGTTAAATGTAGGGGTTAAAATACAATAAATTAAGTATCCAAGCCAAACAGAGACAGGTTTTTTATTCCAACTGCAATAATGTGACTGAGTGGAAGCATTTAGTTTTTACACATTCTTAACCTGATCTGGAAATACAGTATATATTTGCTGTCCTCCACCAAAAAAGATAGGAAAAGTATTGCTGTAATACTACAAATCACATGCATATATAAATGGGAAAAAAAAACAAAAATACATGTGTTCTAGCTTCCATAGTTTAAATAACAGTAGATTTTCAAGACATTTGAGAGGAAAATTCTACTCACTATAAGTAAGAGAATTTGTCAAGAAAATCTTTTTTTTTTTTTTTTTGCTTTTAAATTCACTCTGCATTCCTTGGAGCAGAAAAGATTGGAAATTTATAACATCACAGTTATGTAAAGAGTTTAACATTTTAAAAACTGGCTGCCTATCTACAAATAATCATCTGCCTATTGCCTAGATACTGATGTTAGCATTCCTTTCTACTTTCCTATTGCTGAACTTTTCTTTTTCAAGTCTACCTGTGCTTTGGTTCAGTGGCTACCGCCGTTCATGATGACTGAAAAAGTCTTTAAAAGAAAGATATAAATGAGAAAATTTGCTGTTCTAACAGGATGCGCCTATTCTCACTCCATCAAGGCATAACTTTTATTGCATTTGATCCCTGTATTTATCACCTCTCAAGGCATAGCAGAATATTTTGGCATAGAAAGATAGTTAAAATTATTATCAAAATCTGGACATTGCAAGCCATAATATTTTCCTGACTTGTTTCCTACCATCATGTCTATGCTATGCAACTATGTTGACTGAAGGCTTTGCAGCTGAGCATGTAAGCCAGTTCTTTCTCTGAGTCTGTTTGCCTGTTTTAGGCACTAGACAGCACAGTATGATTTGTGTACTTGTTTTTCAGAATCACGTCACAGAACTGTGAAATAACCATATATCTCAGAGATGCACTTCCTACCATCTCTCCCATTTTTGACTTTCTCTTTTATATTCAAGAATTAACACCTGCTCATGTCACTTTCTGAAATGTTGCACTGACGCATCTAACATGCATAAAGTTAATTTAGGCTGCCATTTTCTGTACATTATTCTGGATAATGAACCAAATGTGATCTCCTAAAAACATAGAATAACAGGATAATGTTATACCTATGACTACAGTGTTGACCCTTTCAATACTTGATTTTTTTTATTTCATGTCATTATTTCTTTTTTCAGAGAGGAAGTCTAAGCAGTCCACAAAAAAAAATCTGTCTACAAATACATGCTTAAGCTACTGTAGGCCCACAGCTCAAACGACTACAGACTGCAGATGATGCCAAGATGATCTGTGTGTGCCTCATGCCATATGCCAGCTTCTTACTTAGTGTGTGCTAGGGCATGGATCTGTGAGAGATTAAGTCCTCAGAAAACTTTTATCGGATTAGGGTGCACTGGCCATGCTGCCCTGCCTTCATTGGTGAAAGAGGAAAAGAGAAAACACAACCTTAAAATTACTTTGTTTCTCCACCGACTACAAAGAGAGTTCAGGATGCCTGGAGCAGATGTGGTTATCTACATTCAATCAGATTAAATCTATTCTGGGTGTCTAAATTAGCAGTCCTAGCCACCTCTAGAGAGAGCTATGGCAAGGTATTGATTTCATACAGGACAATCAAAAACAAACTTAGACCAGGGTGTTCTGAACCATTTCATTCTCCGTTCACTTTGCAGAAAGACTCATCAATTTCAGTCTACATCTCACACATCTCAAATCGGGTCATAAAGGCAGACATTGCCTTCTTCACCCTCCCAGGAAATCAAAGAGCAGCAGATAAATTAATCTGACATTGATTTAGGGCAACTTTTATGAGTATAAGGACCATAAAAATTCATGGACTATCCCCAGTGCTAGATCAAATCCTCATTTGTTTATCCAAGTCCTAAAAACATGCAAAGGTTGAGATTCCTCAGCTTGGGTGGGAAATCCGGTCTCATGTTACACCGCAGACGTAGTCAGTATGTTTGTTATTAGTGATCTCAGACTAATTTACAGTATTTCAAAATGCATTCCATTTTCAAGTACTTGAACATTCATTGTCATTCTTGAGGAACTAATTACTCAGTTTAATAAGTCTCAACAATAGGATGTTTTCTGACCTTCAAAATGTTTTTTCTGTTATTTATTTAGACCATGCTTCTGAAGTTCTGTAGTTCACAGTCATTGTATCTTTTGGTTCTCTTTCACAGATTCCTCATAATTTTGAATGTCACGAGTGCTCAAATTCCAAGATGATAAGCCTGATTAAATCAGCAGCTGTAACCAGGACTAAATATTTTTTATGTAGTTTAACAAGAGGGGTAAATTTATTTATTTTTTTGTTTATTTTCTCAATAAAAGAGCAATTGGTTCTTGGAAGAACCCATAAGCAAATGGCTAAATGCTTGGGCATTTTGGCTCTAACTTATACACTTAAATTTGTCTTGAGTTTACTGAAACAAAAAACCATTTCCCACACATGCCATCCTAGGAAATAATATGTAGTACAGTTATATAGCTCTGTGAACTAAGGATGCATCCTAAGTCAGAAGCAGCAGCTGCTCCCTTTGCTAGCCAAACCATTTGAACAGCATTTGCTCATCAGTTTAATTTTTCTTAACATGTTCCAAACACAGTGACAGAAAACAATAAGTGTCTTGGCTGACAAAATCCTGGGTTTAGATCTAATCACACTCTTCTGCCAAATTTAAATGTTTATACCAAGTTCTGGTTTTGGCTTTTGTACTCAAGAACAGTTCACAGAATATAGTTCAAAACAAGTGCTTACAAGGGTATTACTGAAATTGAGAAAGTTATAGATTGTATGGTTATCTTTAAAGGACTAAAGGGTTTTGTAGGTTTCTTAGACTTGCTAACTGCAAATACTAATTTTTATTAAATGGTCATTTTTATAGAGATCAGTCTAATGGAAATAATAGAGTTTGATAACATCTTCTGTGTCCATTTTGGTTAACGAGCCAAAAACGTTCTTAGCTGTTAATGGCCCTCTCACTGGAGTCAACAACAGAAAAATCATCATGGATGTTAATTGTAATAAGATTCACTGAGTAAAGCTTCTGAGACTAAAGACTTTTCTCAAAAAGGGAGAAAAAAGAACGAGGAAAACCTCAGGTTTTGAGCGGAAATATTCCCTATAGGTGATGCAGCTCCCATCTCTAATCACAAACAAGCAGCAGTATATCAAAAATGATATCAACAGCAGAAAAAAATGGAAAAGAAGCGCATGATAAATTGAAACAGGAACACAAGACATTAGAGTCAAACCCCAGGCAGGACAAATGCCCTGTTGTATAAAACAGCTTTAAAGACCCTCACTACAGGTGTTTTTTCCCTCTTCCATCTCCTTATTGCATGAAAAAGTAACCTGAATGAAACCTTTAAATGAATTTGGTTGTATTGTCTGCTTAACTGGTTTCTTGAAAACTTTGATTATGTAATGTTTAAAATATTGAAAAAGAATTTTATATTAAAATAAAAAGACCCAGCAGATAAGGCATATTTAATTATTATTTAAGACATCTCAGTGTCTGTGATTGGAACTTTGAGCTGTTTTTTCATCCTGAATTCTTGGTCTTGTATTTACAGCTTTATGAAATTTTATATTCATTGAACAGAGGTTGCATATGGTGCAACCTTGGGCAAAGACAGTTTACCTGTCTTTTTCATCAAGCTTCATAAATGTAATGATCAAGAATGACCTGTGCATATCCCATCTGACCCCCAGTAAAATATATCATTTCAAAGAGAAATTCCTAGTTTCAGTAGAGTTGCAATTGAACTGTGTCTTCTCTTTAGAAAGTGTCATAACCCCTACAATTACATTTAGTAGTGGCCAAATACAAAAATATGCTCTTCCACTTAAGTAAAAAAAAGGGGGGGGGCAGATAATTTATTTTAATTTATTAGCTCTGTCACTGAAAGAATTAAAAACAGGACTATGAAATTTGTAAGCAATAACTCTTTCGTTAAATCCCTTAGGAAATTATAAGAAATTTACTCCAATTTCACAGGAGAATACAATTTTTAAAATGCATGCAATACCCTCATTCTAGCTCTATTTCCCCTAGGTAAAACATAAAGCAGGAAAATGCTCTTTCAAGGAACACATCTGCAGAGTAAGAGTACATGTAGCTAGACAGCGCAACAGTTCAAGTGAAAACTATTTCCTAACAGTTTTATAAATATAAAATCTAAATGAAATTTTTGTGTTGGAATCAAATTGTAGAGATAATTCTCAACTAATGGACAGGAAGTAGAAAAACCCAGCTGAAAATGCTGTGTGAATCATTCCTTCCTCACCAGTACAATTGCCCAACATTAGACGTCCTATAACAGATTCAACTTATTAGGCATAAACACCTATATATATATCTGCATTAAAAGCATGTTGAGAGGAATTAAACTGCAGCTGAAGCTCATAATTCTGTCTATTTATTGCTTGTAAGCAGCTTAGATATTAACATCAACTTCTACCACTCAAAAAATTGTCACCATTATTGCAGAGAGTTTAAGGACCAGTCCTTAGAAACTATGGTGTTAAAAACCTGTCATAAATTGTGAGTAAATAATGCACTGCAGGTAAGTATACAATGTATAACAATAGTGAACAGATGCCAGTAACAATGGGCTAAATAAAGAGCTGAATGTACAAATATCTGCATTTACTCTGGTGAGTTGTATGTCAGTGGAAACACGGAATAAGTATTTCTTCTCTATAAATAAAATGCTTTCAGAATCAGGCTATCAGCTTTGTAGTTAATGGACATCACCTCTAAAAGGCACCTAATAAAACTAGCACTGCTCAGACACATGCCACTAAATTAGCTTAGTTAACTGGCTCACCCTCTCAATTACATTGAAAGAAATCTATACTTCTAGAAAGAAAATATATCTTATAGTTGCTGATTAAAATCCCATTCCACAAAGCACTACAGCAAGTGATTAGTCTGAAACACCTGCTTAATTTCCACTGAAGTTAAGGAAACTTTTGTACGTGCTCTAGGGCTTTCCTGGACAGCTGAGAGGTGATATAATCAAAATGCGTACCATGGAAAAAAGAGAACAGGTTATATAAAATGTCTGATTTACAAGATATTTATTCTTACATGTGCTTCAGTTTAATAACAGAACACTGAACGGGAAAAAAACTTAGTTACAGGTATCCAGGACACCATTACCAGAAAAATACAGATGCTATTCTAAGATATAGTTATGAGTTCTAATGTATACTTTGTTTAAGTTCACAAACACTTGTTATGCACTGCAGTTATACACAAAACTTTGATTTGTCACTTACTGCCTATACAGTGCTAAGACTGACAGATTAAACATTTCTCATAGTCATTCCTGTCATTAATTTACAATTATTTTGTTCTGTGGGGACCATTTTCTAAGATTAACAAGCAATATCAAAGCATTTTAAAAGTGGCTAAATTGTGACTCGTGTTCTAGTCACTAGAAATCATTATCAATAAAGAATCATAAAGAATCATCTATTTCAGGGCATAAATCTATGTTCCATGGATGAATAGATAAAACCATCAGAATACAATAAAGTAAGTTATCCAGTCTTGCTCTGATCCATGTGCAAATCTATATGAACTAAACTTTAATGAAAGATTGGAAATTACATCAATGTGACTTCAAAGAATGAAAGTCATCCTTTCCTCAGTAATTCTTATGTACTTTTCTTCCCTATTTTTTTTAATTTTACTTGTTTTGTGGCATGATTTCTGGGCATGAGCAAGGATGGTAGTTGTATGTACATTTTCCCAGACCAGGAAACATTAATTAGAAAATTTTAAGAGCTGTTATCAGGAAAAGGAAAAAGAAACTGACCATCTTAATGTGCAGAGCATGGAGTCATTTAGCAGAAAGAGATGAGATATAGAGAGGATTTTTTAAACTATTTTTGCTTCAGGCTTCTTAGTGGAGAGAGGATACAGAGCTAAAAAGATAGGTGGCTTTATTTTTAAACCCATTTAAATCACAAAAATAACTCTGCAAGTTTTTCATAAGCTATCTCATAAAAATATTACTCTGAAAATCTGGTTTAGTTTGCTTTCAGTGAAGAGATTTTCATCTCATTGAAACTAGCATAACACAATATAGTGGAAACCCACATCTTAGTAAAATGGCTATTTTTGATACTTGGGTAATGAGTGAAAATATAGAAATATAGATTAAATAGAATATACACGTGCTATACATAGAATAGAAAGATATATTTTCATTATAAAATAAAAGGTCTGATATAAACTTTTATCAAACATATATAGGTTGAGTCTATGAAACAAATAAAATATACCCAGATAAGTAGCAAAACACTTTCCCATTGAATGAAAAGTTAAAGAATGGATTGTATAGAAAAACTGCAGGAAGTAAAGGGAAGAAATGGAAGAGCAGATCAAATATATTATTATGGAGATGACTGTTGGAGGGAATTAATAACTTCTTGGACGCACAGAAAGCAAGAGTGTAATATAAACACACATTAGGAAAAAGAAAATCCATGAAGAACATGCTTGTTCCATGATCAAGTCATCATCATATAAAAGTTGACTGTCTTGATTCTAGTGCTTCTCCAGAAGCATTTGTGAGAACAGATTTAGGAAACTCGGTATTACACCAAATGGAACACAACTCTTCATACGTAAGCTGTTATTTTCCTAAGACTAAGAAATAACATAGAATTGATGCAGCCTTGTAAAACAGAGACAAGAAAAAAGGAGGTTAGTGTAAAAATAAAAGCAAATCAGTGAAACTAGAAAAAAATCTTGGTAAATGTAATCCCTGAGGGAGTTGATTTTCACTGCTGTGTTGTTCAGAAGATATTTTCACCCTCTCCTCAGATTTGAGAGAAAAAAATTCTTTATCTTACATTGTGTTTTCTGACTTGCGAGTTCTGAACCTACTATTTTAGCTACTCCCTTTCAGAAGCTAGCTACCCTCTTAGCTACTCTTGATTAGAAACTAGAGGACAGATGTCTCTGCCCTATTCCTATGTGCCCAACATCAAAAAATCATTATCAAATTTATCTCCTTTAAAGCATCATCTTATATTTTCCTCTCATTTTCTTTCTACTGTCAGGCTTAGACTTCATGTCCTGGAAGAAGATTTAAGTGCAGTATTGAGTAAGCTAAATACAGATGGCAAATTACCTCCCTGAAATAGTCTGGAATTCTGTGAGAATTTTGAAACTAATGAGAACAAGAGAGCAGGAAGCAAGTCCACAAATTAAGCCTCTGGCAGTCCACTTGCTGTGTTGGTTTAGATTGCTCCAGTTAGCACTCTCTACAACAATGCCTGAACAGAGGTCTGAAAGATTATTTTGGGCACCACCCCAAGGACCAGAACTGGTCTTCACAATTTGGCTACTTTCACTCTGAATAGTCCATTACCACCTGGGGCTTTTCACCCCCAGGGAGTTTGGCTTTTCTCTCATGTAACTTCCAGGGTTTTTCATGCTGTAAAAACACTCCTCTGCCTGGCTGAAGTTCAGCCACCAAATTGTTTCCGACACATTCAGCTGAAAAATCACAGAAAGTGGTAACCATTTGATAGGGCCAAGGAGTTACAGCATAAGGCCCAGAGGGTTGAGTGTGATGCAGTGTGGATGCAGCTGCTGTGCTTAGGGTAGCCAACCCTTGGCACAAGAGGTACCAAATGGTCTCCAGCACATTTCCTTAGAGAGGAACAAATATAATCACCCCATAGTTTTCTTTAGTTACCAATATAGTCATAGGCCATGTCTCCAGATAGAAGTGCATTTTTGGTTTATGAAATCTATCAAATGAACCAGCAACAGAGTTCTAAGAATTAACGGAAAAATGAGCAGCAGTGCAGAAATCTAAGGTTGAAGACAACTAATAATCCAGAAAGATGAAAAGTAGGAGATTTAGATGCCATTGCTATGCCAACTCCAGTAAATTGAATGTGCCTGGGACAGTTCTGTGTCACATAGGCCAAGCAGTATGAAATGACCTTCAACCTGCTCCAACATGTTTTACCTCAGTAGATAGAATGGTGGCATGCAAACTGCTGGTTCAGAAAGCTCTGTGGCATGTGTCAACCCATCACAGATGTTGAGGAAATTAGGACAGGACCAGTCTTCTGGCTTCCATAGTGGGTTATCAAGACCTGGGTCCTAAAAAGACCAAGAATCACCTCCTCCAATGTCAAGAATGGTTAATCTCAGAGAGCAGGAGCTAAAACTAGAGTGCACAAGGAGATACTGACAAAATTAATGTGGAAATCGAACATAAAGGAGAGGGAAATAGGGTCCTTGGAGAAAGGTAGTGGCACTTTGGAAGCATGCCAGATGGCAGATAAGAAAGACACAAAACCCACCTGGATTCCATCAGGCAAGGTGTGTGAAGTGCAACAAAAAAGGCCTCCACAGATATATCAAAAACAAAAGAAAAGAAAAAAGTAGGCTAGGACACAGGGTGGTGGAAAATATGGAAATAGATGAGGTAGTCAATGCTATCCTTATACCAGTCTTTAGTGGTATTGACCAGCCTTCATGGATCTCAGCCCTCTGTGACTGAAAAATTCCATGATGGAGTAGGATCAGATTAGGGTGTGTTTGAAAAATCGGACATGAAAAAGTCTATTATGAAACATTATTACAAGGCAACGTTTCTGCTCCTTTAAGGCTATCTAATCAAGGACACTTTCATTGTAAATAAAAGTGTAATAAGAAAAGGAGTAAGCCATAAACAACAACATACAGGGTCACACTCCTAACTGACAAATGATAGGGGAGGCAGTGATAACAACTAAACCTAGTCAGTCATGGTAATTGATGAGGACATGTGGGAGTATGAGAATATTTATCCCAGTAAAGTTATCTGGTTGACGGTCTTGTCAATTGGGAAACTAAGTGAAAATAGAGAAAGCCGAAACAAAATATACAAAACACAGATGTGACAAAATATACATGGAGACAATGAAAAGAGACAAACCTCACCAGCCACACTAACTGATGACCTATCCAGAAATTACAGGCACTACTTCCAGAAAGATCACCTGAATATTGCAGCTGATAAGGCTGTAAACCAGGGGAGACCCAGGCTGGGTGGGCTGTGAGCATCAGCTGAGTTTTACAGACACATGCTGTGATGTGTAGGGAAAAGAGGATCAAAGAGGAACTAAAGGAAGGTAGAAAAAAATTAGTATGAAAGGGGCCAGTTGTGTGTAAAATGAGCCTTATGCTCAGTCACCCCAATCTGTCTGGTTTCACTAAATCCTTTCTTTACAATCTCTCGGTGTAATCTGTGGTTTTCAAGGTTGTATCTCTCAACACTCAAACTGAATGATGTACGGATAGTGAGGTACGCTGACAACTGGCTCTTGTGCTACAGCCAACAGATTATGGTCATCCCTGTGAAGTCCTCTAGTATTGTATTCCAAGGGTTGACACTGACTCCAGTAACACAGTGAACTGTCAGCAAATTTGCTGATGGTGTAAAACTGGGAGGGGTGTTTGGCAACCATAGGGTTGCACTGGAGAACTGGGCAGAAGAGGTAATGCTGTTAAACAGAGACAAAGGCAAAGTACAGAACCTGGAGATGAATAACCCTGCACCAGCATTTGGCAGGGAACAACCAACTGCAAAGTAGCTCTGCAGAAATGGTCCTGAGAGTCAAGGTGGACAAACTGTCAACGACACCGTGGTGTACCTTGCAGCAAAGAAGACCAACAGCAGTCCAGGCTACCTTAGGAGAAACATTCCCAGCAGGTTGAGACAGGTGATACTTCCTCTCTGCTGGGCACTGGTGAGAAAAATCCGGAGTGCTATATCCAGTTCTAAAGTTCTCAGTGCAAGAAAGATTAATGGGACAAAATCAGGGAAGCGACACAAAAATGGGACACAAGGATTCTCTAATGGGCTGGAGTATCAGACATAGAAGACAGGCTGAGGAAGCTAAGGTTGCTCAGTTTCAAAAAAGCCTGATTCAAGAGGTTCTCATCAAAGTGTATAAACATGTGATGGGGCAGAGAGCAAAGAAGACAGAGATTCCTCTTCAAGGTATGAAGTGATAAGAGAAGAGGAAGTGTATACAAATTAAAATGTAAGTAATTCCACTTGAACATAACATTATTCTTTTTTTTTTTTTCTGACAGTGGTCAAACACTGGAAGAGACAGCCCAGAGTAGTTGTGGAGTCTTTTAAGTATGATTTTCCATGGCACTGACAAACTGACTCTAACTGGCCTTGCTCTGAGAAGGGGATAGGACTAGATGACCCCAAGAGGCACCTTTCAAGCTCAGTTATTTCATGATTCTGTGACTGTTTGCAAACATTTCTTGAGTTACTAGAATGGATAAAGCCAATATGACTGGCTATTCATAGCAGCTGCTGCCCCTTCATAAAAAGTCATTCCACTTTTCCAAACAGCTAAAAAACTAGATTTTTAAAAATTATGAAACTACTCACTAATGAAGATTAATCACTCTGTTGTGATTTGTTATGAATTAAACTGATAATGGATGAAGACACTCATTACCAAAAATAATAAATTCAGCAAGTAGTGTAGGTCATAATTTCTTTTTTATTCTTAATCTAGCAAATAAGAAAGAAAACATGAAATCAAGAACGAATGATTCCATCCCAATAATCTTTATATTTTACAGTTTTTCTTGCTTTTAAATTGACTTCAGATTTCTCATGTGTATTTTTTTCAATATGTACTCTGAATCATTCTGGAAGTTATTCTTGTTCCACTTAGTTTATGCAAACAATACACAGCATGTTTTAGGAATAATAACTTCCAGCCTTCTGTTCAGGAAATAGAATAACAAGAAATAAAGAAAGAGAAAAAAATGCATTTATACTTTGAAGGGTAGAATATAGATTTAAATTGTTAGTGGAATGTTCTAAAAACCAAATTAAAACTTTAGATTTCAATATGGGCAACAATATTGAATTTAGCATCAAAGAGAAGATGAGAGTAGAAAATTAAAAGATTCATATCTGAAATGACAGTAAAATCAAGCAACTTAATGCAGTCAGGGATAAAGCATTGTCTCCTGAAGAAAAGTGCAAATGAAATTGCAGTTGTAATGGTGACATTTTTCAATAAATGCATCAAGTTACAGATATTTCTAGGTAATCAAGGAACAGCAGACACAGCTAATAAAATGATGGACAGTTACTGGACATTAACAAAGCAGTCCTTAAAAGTATGCAAAGCTTTAGAATCTATTTGGAAGGAAAGAATAATTAGAGACATGAAGGAAAATGGTAAATGGGGGAGATGATACAAAGGATAGATTGTGAGCTATAAATCCTTCTTTGACACCTACTTTTCAGAGTAGTGAAATGTAGTAGATGAAACATGTCTGGATTTCAGTGAAGCAGATGACATGTTGCCACAGGAGAAATTACTCATTGAACTTGAGAAGACAGCAATTCATAGGTAGAATTGAAAGTTGGAAAATTAACGTTACTATAGCAAAAACCTCATGGAACTCTCTGAAAAACAGAATTTATTTAATATTTTAATATTTCTTTAATGAAATATTAAATTTATTATTTATGAATGAGGAGAGGAGGAGAGGCGGAAGAAACCAAAACAAAATAAAATTTTAGTTATGCATTTTAAAGCAAGGAGAAACAATCAAGTGATGAGGGGAAATCACAAAATGTCAAATATGAGCTAAAAAGTGTTCATGTGAAGACAGATATGAAATAAGATACTCATTAAGCTATGTGTAAAATATCCCACAAGGTTTTGGTCATCCATGTTTAAGAAAAATTTGCTCTGATTTCATGTCTCTAAAAGAATTTTTATCAGCAAGGCTTTGGGAACAGTAATACGTCTTACTACCATATGATTAGAAGACAGAAGAACATGGCTTGCTTATTACAGAAAAAGGAAGAAAAACAGGCATGATTTCTTTGTAAATTTGTTGGGGAAAATATCAGCTAAGAGAAGGATTCATCAAGGAGGTTCAGAAAGCCAAGAATACATTTATTTTAGTGCTGAAAAAATTGCAAACATGTTTCACATACTGGAATTGAAATTTTAAACCAGTTTTCAAATTAGAAGTGGACTTTCAGTTTCTTTTAAGCAATCTTATAAAACTTAGTGAAAGGGATTGAATTGAATAGTTTCCTGTGAAGAACACTGGATTCAAAAATGCTGGAGGTTACTTCAAAGTCTACATTCCTCTAAGAGAGAAGAGTCTGAAACTTTCAAACTGAGCATCAGAAGGCATTACATACCCGATAATATCATCAGCAGCCCCTTCTTCAGCCTTTTCCAACACCATCAAATCTTCAGAGACCAGAAACAAGATGAAAAATTTCTAAGCCTCAGGGACAGAATAAAGAGTTTGCTGCACCAGTTTTACAGTCACACACACTGACAGACTTTAAGGCCATGTCGACATCTTACGCATCGAAGACAATTCTGCTAATTGTGTGGGTGGGACGAAACAGTCTAATACTGACTTTCTGAGATGACATTGGCTCGGTTGTAAAAGGCAAAAAAACCCCAAAGGAAACAAGCTGGTATCCATCCATCCATCAGAGAGGTCTTTTTGGTTTTTTTCTTTTTTTTTAATTCGGAGCATGAGAATCTACTCGTTGTAGCCTGTCATGGTCCATAACCATTTCCAGTAACAGAAACCACATAACTGAAATCTCCACTGTTGCTTGTGAAAGATTAATGTCAGTAAGCAAATGTTATCTTATAAGTAGCTTAGCATCTCAACTATTCACTAAGTGCAAAGCAGCATGACTGCTGTAAATAAAGCACAAATAAATTTGTAAGCTCCAGCTTGGCATATATACTAGGACGTGCTCATCTAGCAACTGTACAGTTTGGGGCATCTCTTGGAATCCTTTGAAACTAGGACATGGATCAGAAGAAGTCAATGAAACCCCACCCCATTCTATGATTGATGGTAAAAAATAGTCCAACCTTCGTATCACCAGTTCTCTGGGAGTGAGTTTATGCCTTTTAACTAGACACTCTTCATTTTTCAAGAAGGTTAGAAGCTCTTGTGGCTGAGGTCATGAAGCAATTGCCTTCCATACTCACAATGACAATTATAATCACTAAATTGTTGAGCAAATTTTTAGTCAAATTTGACTACTGAAGAAGGATCCCTGTTAGCATTTTGAAAGAAAAGCTGAAAAAAGAGCTTAAGGAATGATCAAAGGATAGAGATGTGTTTGAAGTCCATTACTTTCATATTCTGTGTCATTTTACAATGATCATGCTAATTCTACAAACAGGATTAATGTGAATAGTTTTTAGAAGACTATATTCATAATAGCAACGTTTTACACCCAATACAGTATAGTTAATGTTTGGAGTGACTGATTCTTACTAGAGATGCCTGAAGCATATCAAATGAGTCATGACACACAACTGCCTTCCCTGTAAACTTAGAGGGCACACTTCAAGTGCACAAACATAGCATCATAGAGTAATTTGGATTGGAAATGGCCTGTGTGCATTATCTGGCTCAACACAGTTCAGGCTGCTCAGTTTGAGTATAATTTGGAATATCTCCACCTGTGGAGACTCCATAACTGCTCTGGACAACCATTTCCAGTGTTAGATTGTCCTCATGCGGAACACTGTTTTCCTAATATAGAATCAGAACTTCCCCCAGCAAATTGTGCTTGGGTCTTTCATCTATCACTGTGCACATCCCAAAAGAATCTGGCTATATATTCTTCACATCTTCCCATAGGGTAGTTGAAGGCAGCAGTAAGATACCCTCTGTCTTCCAGAATAAACCCAGTCCTCACAATCACTACCTTACACAATGAGCTCCGAGTCCCAATCATCTTGGTGGCCCTCCATTGGATTTACTCCAATACATCAATGTTTTTGCTTTGGGATGCTGAAGGCATATGCAGAACAGACATATGGGAGAAGACACCTATAGGAGCAGGCCTGGGCCTAAGTGTGAAATCTTAAGTAGCAAAAAAATGATACATGACCCAATTAAGTAAGTGAATTCCACCACAAAAGTTAAAAAGAATTAATTTCTGTGCTGGAAACATGTTCCTCACCAAGCTGCCTAATTTAATCATTTCCTGGGCTATTAATGGGATGCTTTTTCCAGGTTATATTCTGCACACCATTTCACCAAGTCAAGCAAGTCTAACTTCTCAAAAGTGCAAATTTCTTTTTTAACAATGTAGTCAATTCTGTGGTCCATAAATCTTCTGCATGAAAGCCAAGAAAAATATATTCAAAAGAATCACATTTCACCTGTACACAGCATAAAGTGTTCTTCATTCTACATAGTTTAATTAACCTCTCATCCAGATATCCAAATTCTCTAATATTAAAAGTATGTCACTAGGAGAAAGGCCAAAGCCATTTTCTTATACAGGTTATTAACTTTTTCTTAAAGATAAGATATCAACTGGGTAGTAAAATCCACTATCATATAACCTGAATTATTTCAGTGATGATACAGATTGCTTTCAGTTAAAGTAACAAAAAAATCAAAATAAAAAAAATCAAAAGAAACAGAACAAAATGGATTTGCACAAGTGAATATATCTCAAAGTAAAGTTTCTGCTATTTTGCTCATATTTTAATAATCCAAGGTTTTTCACTCAGATAATACTGCCATGGACTTCAAATTCAAATTATAACTTAGATCTCTCTTCAATCCCTTTGAATACTCTCTGTTGCTCATCCACGGTGTTGGCACAAGCAGCTCCACCAAATAAGTCCTTTGGATAGAAAACCTTGTAGTAATGCAGCATGCCCTTCTTAAATAAATGGGGTTCTACAGAAGCAAAGTGGATTATAAAGGAAGTATTTTATAATTGATATAAACACAAACCAGAAATGTGCTTTGCACCCTTGCATTTTGTAACCATTCTTGTTGCAAGGTTTTTTCCAAACCTACAGGTCTACTTATATGGTTTTCTCTCTGGCAATTTAGAGAAATTCTGTAACTGTAATTATTTTCCTTAATAAATGTGTTTTAACATACTGTTTCAGATTCTAGAAGCATCTAACAAGATGCCTTGAAAAACAGTGCTGAAGCAGCTATTATGGTACTAAATACTTTTGAGTCAATAGTGGTGAAGTCCAAATTAGTTCAATATAATGAAACTGCATGTGAAAAGAATCTGGTTCCTAAGGCATCTGCAAATGTATCAAATTGTAAGATATGGTTATTACAGTAATTTGCAGTTCTCTGTGCAAAAATGTGCCGGGAATTGATGAGATAGTCTATCACTATGTCTTTCTTCTTATTTAATTTTAAAAGTGTCAACGATTTTTAAGTTTTTCTTCTCTTTTTATTTGATCTTCAGCAAAAACTGAGTAAGGGCTAAAGGTAAAAGGTACTGAAATGAGGAAAGCAAATGAATCTGCTCTGTCTGTTAAATTTCTTTTCTTGTTCTCAATTATTTAATCAAAATATACAGTAAACAAAATCATGTATCTGGGGATAGGATTATCTGGCATAAAATAAAGGAATGACACAATTTGCAGACTTTGTAAATTAAATTGTGTGATTCATGGCTTTTCTAAGGGTCTGAATTACTTTCAAATGATTTAGCCACTTTATGCTTTCTAATCTTTCTTATGAAATAAACAAGAAAATTACTCTGATATAACTTTTTCTAATAATATATTCACATAAGAACTTTTCAAAAATGTGTACCAATCATACTTCTTGATTTTCTATTACAGGCTTTTAAATAGATTTGGGGATTTTTGGTTTTGGGTTTTGTTTGGGTTTTTTGGGTTTTTTTTTCACTCAATCAGAAACTTCTGAAAGGATTTAAAATAACCTCTCTTATTCTATGTGGTACTAGACCTTGAAGACTTGGAACAATCCTCAGCTATTCACTCTAAGAGGTTTACAGACACAAAAATAAATGTTGTTAATTGAGTGTTTATTCGGTGAGGATGATCTTACAGGAACTGGAAGGAGGCACTAAAGTTAATCCTTATAGTTTTATTAATTGAAATGTTATTTATTTATAAGAGATTAATGTATTTGGATTTCTTAGTTTTTGTTTTAATATATGAGAAATGAACCTTAACAGAGAGAAAGTGCAAAAACAGGCTTGAAGTATTTAATTGGAAGTTTGGACATTGTTCAAGTATGGGAATTTTTCAAGAATAAAGGAGACAGGGAGGTTGTATCAGTGTGTGAGCAAAATACTGTTCTTTCCATTCAGTATATACCTGTGAGTGCTATGAGGCCAACAACCAGGCTCTAAAAGACTGGTGTTCAAGTCATCACATCAGTCAGATCAGCTCAGAACTGACTTATATTAGCAAGGATACTTTGCTATGTTTTCTTTCACCTATTGTCAAAATGTCCTTCCAGCAGAGTAAAGCACTGTCAAGATGATCTGAGGTGAAGAAAAACAGAAATAGAATGTTTGCATTCTACCTCTGAGAAAAGTAAATTGTTAGTAGCTGCAGGGAATGAAGTATTTTCTTTCCAAACAGCATATATTTTCTATTATACAAACATACAGTCGGAGTAGGGGGAGAAAAACACTAAAACAGAAGCCAGTGTCTATTACAAGGAGAGGAAGAAAAAGATAACACATAAGTGCCCATGTTACATAAGATCAGAGTCACACTATAGAAGAACTCAGAATTTCTTTCTTTCCTGTTCCTTTTATTCCCAGTTTTTCCATCCCAAGTCATCTGTACAGATCAGGGTCGGGTTCTTTTAAAGTTTTTCATCAAACTCTACACAACTTGATCAGAGACAGAGTTTTATGTAGGATTTATATGGACAGAAAAAGAGTGAATGAACGTATGACAATAATCCAGACTGCTTCATTGTATTGACTATATAAAGCAGGATATAATTGCTGAAACCCCAGAAAGAAATGAAGCATGAAAAATATAAAGTGAATTATTGGACAGAAGGGTTAGCCTCCTCCAAATGCAAGACAAATATTATTCCCTTTTAAAGAAACAAATGTATTATCTTTTACATAAATAAATGTCTTCAATATATTTCAGGACTGAGCTTTTGTGTATGGTATGTTTCAATATAGTTCAATATGCTACCTCACTTACAGACGTGCTGGTTTTATGTTTCTTCCTTTGACCTTGCAATGAGATACTGACAAGAAGAAAATCATTTTTCCTATTTACCCGATTTTAGCTGAGAAATAGACCCATTTAAGAAAGCAACTTGCTGTGACTGTGATGCACCATCAACTTACTGTAACCTTAGGCATGCTTCTTGTGTCCTTAAGCTCACCTTCCTTAAACTGACTGTATGGGGATAGAATAAAAGGTCTTTAGGAGACCAGAGCTGCAGAAAAATAACTGCAAAGGATTAACACTTCTCATTCCTTTAGTTGCATAGATCTGAAAACCCCCCTGTTCTTTGTTCTGCATCTTTGAACAAAAATAAAAGTATGAATTATTTTTCTGCCTTCTTATTTCAGTTTAAAACCACACTGTTAACATGTTTTTATTGTTTTCAAGTCATAAGATGTCAAACATTCCTGTTTTCCTGAGGATCAGCAGCCAAAGATTAGTTTTCTCCAAAATTTGGAATATCATTTCATTAAAATTCTAAAAATAAATTCAGTTTATATATAGGCTCTATAATGAAGCAAAGAAAGCAAATAGCTTTGATGATAAAATTATTTGTTTATTCTAGGAAAGCCATTTATTTAGTCTTAGAAGAAAGCAAATCCTTTGGTTTTTTAACAGGTTTATCAAGTCTCACAGAAGTATTTTCTTATGTTTATTTTAAAAATTTATTTTAAAAAATGGTTTTCCTCTCTTCTATTTCTATACAAGTAAATGTAAATGTAAAAAAAAAATATTTAACTACAATGAAGCCATTTTTAGAGTTAATCTTAAGGAAAGAGACTAGGTATCCTATATGCCTTCTTTGCAACAGAGGGTGAAGGAAAACAGAGGAGGCAGAAATAAAGGTGTTACCACTTCAGCTTCAATTCAAATCAACACTGTATACAGGACCTTCTATCTCTACCATTATAGCTTTCATAATTTTATCTGCTTGTTGGCAATTAATAGGCGAGCTTGTGCATTTGCCCTGCAGGTTTAATTTCTCTGGAAATGGTAATAAAAAAAAGACTCCAGCAGTCATTGAAACAAAAAGATTTACACGCCCTTTTTTCAATCAAGATTTGATATGCAGCAAAAGTGAAATCAATTACAGCTGTGCAGAAATGTAAGAAAATTGACTTTTAGTCCTAAAGACTTTCAGAAAAGCAGGGAAGAACATGTAACCCAGACAGTTTTTTAGGATATAAGATGAGAAGATTTATTTAGTCTGACTCATCTAGGATTTCTATTCATCTATGAGGGTGATCAGCATAAGGGTCCTTTATAGCAAAGGAAGGGAACTAAGGATCTTCAGACAGTAAAAAAATAACACCCCATTTTCTCAGTACCAATTCTTTCTGCTAGGCACAAAACTAGACCTGAAATTTTGAAATCTTTTCTCAATTTTGAAAAGCATAACTTTTCAGCTTTCAGTCACAGTCCAACTATATTTTCTTCTTTAACTAGTAACTTAAACACCCATGATTAGTTTCTAAGATAGAAAACTGAAAATTTTACTTGAGGTTCATCCTCAGCCATTGCATGGTAACCTACGTTAACTGTCTTTCAAGGTCTCCTCAATTTGCACAGTCTGAAAAAAACCCACCTAAGATGTCTGTAAGAATTATCTCTGTACATAGCTGAGAACATATTGCACATATTGGTGCTTCATTCACCCTTTCATGCAAAAACACAACTAACATGGCATTATCTCCAGAGGAAAACAAAAATAGTGAAACATGAAGAGATACACATAGCCTGTCTGTGAGGATCTCATCAGTGTCAAAGCCCTTCCTGAAGACTAGTTAGACAGTATCCATTGCTCTTTATAGATGTCTAGTTTGCTTCTGTATTCCCTGACCTGGAGAAATGTCTCCCTGGTCTCTGAGACTTCAGATTCCTGAAAGCTAGTCTAGTTAGTAAAGACTTTGGCAAAGACAGCATTCAAAAATTCAGCCTTTTCCATGCCCTGGACCTGTGTAACCAGGTCCCCCATCTCAATGAGCAATGGCCCCCATTTTCCTTCAACCTCTTATTTTCCTTTTATGTCATCCATGTACTTACAGAAATCCTCCTTGTTGCCTGTGGCACCCCTGGAAATTCCCCCAAATTCCATTTGGGCTTCAGCTTTCCTAACTTCAATCCTGGACATTCATTCAATATTTCTGTATTTCCCCCAGCTTCCTTGCTTCCACCCTCTGTATGCTTCCATTTTGGTTTTGAGTTTGGCCAGGAACCATTTTTGCCTGATCTCTTATTCATTATGAAAGAACTCTCTTTACCTTGTAGGAGGTGATCTTTGAATAGTAACCAGCTTTCTTGAGTCCCCACTTTATTCCAGGGTCTTATCACATGGAATCTTCCAATGTATGAAAGGTATACTTTCAGAACAATGCAGCCTTTTCATTGCTAGAGAAAGTAGCTTCTATTCTTTTTCTATTTCTGTGTTCTCCTCATGTATTAGTAAATGTTTGACCAAGGGAAAATTATTGCAGAAATGTTCTAGCTTCTGTGAAAGAAAAAATTCTCTCTTTGCTGTGTTCTTCTGAGACATCATCTTTGACTGAGCTCAAACACCACAGAAACTGGAATCCATCAGACTGAAGAGCATTGCCAAAACTGTATGTTGAACTACTGTAGCAGTCACCCGAGAATAAAGTTGAGGAGCTGTCAAAAAAGAGAGTTGCTCGTAAAAGGCAATCTTATGTCAGAGAGATAAATCTAGATGTCTGAAAAATACTGGGGAATTACTAAAACCAAAATTCTCTGACAAATGTGTTATGAAGCACTTTTTCAAGCTCAGGTGAGAAACAGTGAAAATACATTTAATCAGTGTAATTGACTACAGATTAAAGAAATGCTGCAAATGTGGAGCAAGCAGCTGCAGTGAATTCATGAAAAGGAAGAGAAAGGAAACCTACAGGTTACTGCATGATTCATAAAAGTTATTTATAACACCCATTTTTCATTAAAGCAAAACAGCAGAAAAAGATAGCCTGAACTAACCTTATGATAAATTCAAGTAAAAAATTGCTGTGCCAAAAAACCCACCAGGTATATTGAGCACAATGACCCCATTTTCAGAGGGTGTGGTGATGTAAAGGATTTTAATCCTTGGGCTCTATGCTTTAATAACATCAGCAAATAAGACACATATTTACAGTAGTTCAGTAATTTTGGAAGTTAAAGGCTGTAAACCATACCTGAATATTATTAATATATTTTAAATATATTATTAATAGTGATAATATAAGTCTTTACCTTTCAAAATTAGCTGGCAAGTAATTTAGTGACATTTGCCAACACTGATTACTTAAATTTTAGTCACTTAAAATTTATTCTTACACAGAAGAGACAGTATACCCTGCATCACAAATTATAATTCATATTCCTTGAAACTATCCAAAAGCTGTTAGCTAAAAGACTTTGTTGAACCTTAGGACTACTTTTATTATCCCAGTTATTCTTTATAAAACATAAACAGTAAATAGAAAAGGGAAAGGCAAGAGGAAAATTCTTACTTCGTTACAACAATTACTTTGTTTTCATTTTAAATTAAAATCAGTGAGGTAACTAGCCATTCCCTGCGACACATATATTACTAGATTAAATACAATATGAATCTCATTGTTTTGTATTGGTTTTGTGGTTGTTTGTTCCTATGTACACTTAAGATGAAAAGTTAAATTGAAAAGAGGATTTATTTATGTAAAATTGTACACAATTCCTTAGGTGAGTTTTGAGACTGTCCTCTTGAGACACATATGGGAGGCTAGGCTCTGTATCAGCATCTGGAAAGAGCTAAGGTCTCACCAGGGGCCAAAACTTACCAGGGTTTTGTGAGAAGGCTGACGCGAAGTCAGTGAACTCAGTGTGACTTTAACTGAGAGCTTCCATGAATGGATCACTGAGGAGAAAGCCTTGCCTGAAATCTTGGCTCTTGCTTACCACAGCCAAAGAGTCTGTGTGACCTCTATTTTAACAGGGCTGAAAAAGCACTGTCATTTCTTCCACAGGACATGTTTTCATTTTGCTTTTTCCAGGTCTGCCCAAATCATAGGGTTGAGGTGATGGATCTGTGTGACTGTGTGCTCTCACAAGAGGTAAGGAATATAAGCTTAGTCTTTTCTGCTGCCTTCAAGGAATCATAGAATTGTTTAGGTTGGAAGGGACCTTAAACCAGTTTCAATCCCAAGCTCAAATCATGTTTTCTACTTTCCAGCAGAGAACTTAAATTGCCAAACTAAAGCACAGTGTGTGCAAGGAGGCTCTCAAACTCTTATACCACAGCTTTGGCAATGAGCAGAAAGGAACTCAAGCCACGGTGGGCCACAAGGAGACCAGAAGAATTATCCCACTAGACCGTAAAGAGTGAGGAGGCTTCCTTACCTGAAAAAGAAATTCTGAAGTGCATTCAGTCAAGAAATCTCAGTAACACACATCATATCATTCTGATACACAGAGATTACAGACACCGGAGCACAGCTAAGGAGATGTTTTTGCCACACTTCCAGCATGTCATGAGCAAAGAGGGCAAGAGATTTGCTGCAGACTTTGGGCTGACAGCTTTTACAGTACAGATAACTGCTGTGTTGGAGTGGAAACCTGCAACAATAATGCATGCATCCCAAGGAAGCTTTTTTTTTTTCTTCCTTGCAGTTGTTCTTTCATGTGCAAAGGGCTACCCAGGTTTCTACTGTGAGGATAGCAAGAGCAGCTATCTCAGTGTGTCCAGCAATAGCTTCTGTCTAGTGTCTAGGAGAGCCTTTAACTTTTTGTGTACTTGTTCCTTGAGAGGAAAAGATGTGTTTCCCTGCAACTCTGAGTGACAGCACTGATTTTCTGAAAGATCTTTATTCATTATATTTCTTGGTTGTTTCTTCATTTTCACCTGGTCAAGCAAAAATATTTTTCTTCTTCTCATGGTTAAAATAAGTCAGAATTCTCCCTGATTATTTTTTATAGTAAAAAATATCCCAGTTAATGTGAATACACTCAGGGGGAGATAATATATTTGGACTTCTCACAAGATGCCAATTTAATCTAATGGTAATGATTATTGTTTAATTGGGATAAGATTAGTGTAAATTCCACCCAACAGTCAGCTGGTGCCAAAGAATTGCATGGTTGCTCAGTTAAGTGTTTAATAAAAACAGATTTCCTATATTATGTCAATTAATAAAATTAAGTATAGCATATTAATAATAAATTAATAACCAGAAAAGTACAGCATTTATTGTACAAAGTATTCCAAAGTACTGAATGAATATTGTATCATTTGTGAGGCAGAAGTTACCAACACAAATTATAGGAAGAGAAACACAGGTCAAATAAGAATCTGGTAATATACACTGCAGTGACGACAGTGTGAAGATGGAAATGCAGAAGAGTTTATCAGATACAAGTATCCTTTACACAACATGAGCTCTACAAAGGAATATGCTGTAGAATGGTTCGGCTTGCAAGGGAGCCTTAAAGGCCGTCTCCTCCAACCCCTCTGCAATGTACAAGGACATCTTCCACTATATCAAACTTCTCAAAGCCTTGTCCAACATGACCTTGAATGTTTCCAGGGATGAGGCATCTACCACCTTTCTGGGAAACCCATTCCAGTGTTTCTCCACCTTCATCATAAAAAATTTCTTCCTGATATCTAACCTGAATATACCCACTTTTAGTTCCCACCTCTTGTCCTATCACACATACCTGTCTATCTTATAAGCCCCCTTTAAGGTCACCGTAATTTCTCCCTGAAGTCTTTTCTTCAGGCTGAAGAACTCCCATTCTCTCCCCCTTTCCCAGAGGAGAGGAACAGACAGAGACTTCACAGCCTCACCATGCATCCATAAGAGGTCAGAAGGAAGAGGAGGGTATAAGGTAACTGTTCATTTAGATTTCACTGCTTTCACAACCTGTCATATACGAGAGCTACCCAGATGCAGGTGTAGCCACATTTAGGGGAATAAGGCCAAACCTATGTCCATTAATGCCTCTTTTCCTTGGCCACAGACCCTGACTGAAGTGGCATAGAACACATAAGAAGCAGTTTTCGTACTTCAGAAAGAATTTTTCAGTTCCCACGTACCATCAAAAATGGAGATGTAGAGGCAAGGACAGAGACAAATGAACAAATCAATGTATTTAGGAAAATGGGACTTGCTGCTTCTGCTACTTCAGTCATGACCAGCCTGACCTTACAGGATTTCAGTTATAAGAAAATTGCTGTCAACACAAACACAGCTCTTACATTGCTCTGCTATTCAGCTTTTCCACACAGCAATTTTACTTTTTGCTGTGCCTAAAGACAATTTAGTCTAGGCAGCTGGCAACACTGGAGAAGTTGAAAAATGGGATTTATTCCTCTTCCACATCAGTGCAGTCTGGCCTGAGGCTGTCTTCAAAGGTATTATGCACATTTCCTCTGCGTGGTAATCTTGTTAGCTTTCAGGTAATGAGAACCACACTATACAATGCACCTTTCTCCAGCATAATACATTTGTATGACCGGACACAATCAGTGATTTCTGTGACGAGGACCTCTGATGCGAAACAATTGGCTGAGTATCATGTAGTTTTAACAGTATGTTGTAGCAAGAGACTGCAAGGTATTCAAAAACAACCTTTCAGATAAAGCATTTAACTTCATTTTTATCTCAGACCATTATCAATGCTGCTGCAGATATAAATTCATCCTGCTCTACAGACATTTATACCAGTTTCTTCACTGCACTGACTTTGCTCCATCAAAAGCTTTAATAATATACTTCTAGATTTTCCTCTCCTTTCTTTGTCTTTTTTCCTGAAGAGATCTCTTGTTATCAAATTGATGTGAAAATACTTGTCATCAAAATTTTCAAGGACCTATATATTATCTAAAATTCATCCTGACACAGAAACATCTGGATTTGAGATAGATGGTGAGAGGGGATGAGAAGAAAAGCGAAACAAAACAAAACCAAACAAAAAAATCCAAGTGAGCCACTAATTAGTGAAGCGTAGTGAGAAAAATTCAGATTTCTGAAGATTCACCAAAGATGAGACTACATCTAATATTCTGTATGCATTGATTTTCTGGGTTTTGTTTTAGTTTTAGATTTAAACTGTGAACTCCACTGCAGCTAATACATAATAAATCAATGTCATCTATAATGGCATATGTAGGCTGGCAAACAGGAATACAGCCAAGCAAGCTCTTTTACTCCTACCTTCTCTAGTAAAGCACTCTATGTAATTCTTCTGCAGCATGAGATGTGTTTTTTATTTTCAGAGATTGCTAGCTCTTCAGTTTGTGATTATTTTAACAAGATGCATTGATTTTAAGGAAATTTAAGCATTACTTCCTGAAGGAATCTTGTAAAACCATTCTAGTGATACAAAAATCAGCTCGTGTTAATGGTTTATTAGTAATTTCTGTCAAATCAAATACTTTCTGCTGTGGGACAACAATGCCCTTTAAAGACTTAGAAGTACTTTAATGCTTTCAGTTTTCATTATTGCAGTAAATTTTCCAAGAGAATTAATTCAAAACTTGATCTAAATGAATTTTACTAGCTTGTTAGATTATGAACTTATTGATTTACATAGTAATCTTAAAACTTGTTCTTCAGCCTTTTCCAGGAAAAAAAAACTAACCAACCAACCAAACAAACAAAAAAAAACAACATCCAAAAAACACACCTTAACAACTTTTTGTCCTCGCCAAAAGTCATATTTGTAACTATGGAGAGATTATGAACCTATGGCAAGGGTTACATGTCCGAGTAACATTCTATTAAAAACTCCTTCAGTATGGACTGCTGACGAGTGCTCATCATCATAATTTCTGAGAAATGTGTTTGTTAAATATATGTTAAACATCTCCAATACATTTGTTCTCTTATATTCTTCTTGTGCTGAAGAATTATATGCAGTGCAACACTTGTTTTAGAGCTCTTAAATCTTGTAAACCATACCTTGCTGATTGCTTGTTATAGACAGTGAACCTAGAAAAGTGAAGCGGGAGGTGTGAGGCATTGGCCCTCCTCACCATCATAAAATGGTTTGGATTGGAAAAATCAAAAAAACCCTAAAAACCATCTAGTTTCAAGCCCCCTGCCACAGGCAGGGACACCTTCCACTAGACAGGTTTCTCAAAGTCCCATCTAATCTGGCCTTGACTGCCTAGACAGATGAGATGTCAAATTCATCTGCCAAATCCCAGGAATGAAACAGGAACCTTTGGATCTTCAGTCTAACATGATCTCGTTCAGGTCTTAAAATGCTTCTCATCATCCTGAGGTGGACCCTGAGTGCAGTCTCTGGACAGACAATGGAAACTTCTTTCTATTAGAAAGCACTGCAACAAGTCTTTTGAACAGAGTATTTCTTTATCCTTTAGTTACTTCTGTGCACTGCTTTGAGTTTCTAGTAAGCCTCCTATTAAGGAAGGCTATTTAGTCTGATGCTTAAGAGAGTGAAGGAGAGGATAGGAAGACTTTTCTGATATAATAGCCATTGTTGTCAAGGAGGAGTACTGTTGTCCCTAAGTGATAAGAGTTTCATAGCAAGTTATATAGTTTGAAAGGTGACAAACCACCAATAACTGAGACTAACTACAATAGGACAGAGTCCTTTAGCCAGCCAGAAATGACAGGAAGCACCACTCACAGATACTGTCATGTCAGTGGAGTAACTAATAACTTCTCTTTTAGAAAAGTAGACTGTTGTGCACCTTACACTTAACAATGCTATACCAGAGGTAAAAAATTAAGTTCTTTTCTTTGTCCTACAAATAAAACTTTTGTGTTGCTCAGACTTGGATTCTGAAAACCTGTTTTGTATCTTCAGACTGCCTATTGCCTGTCTGCACTGTAATAAATTGATGTAATGCAGGGTAGGAAGAAACTGGCTAGTACTTGGGAGTCTGGATGTTAGTGACAGGCACTGGTAAACCAGGAAATTGACTATGGTGGCTACTGCTGGGAGCAGTAGCTTTGCTTAGGATCTTTCGAGGTTCTCATGACTACGTTGTCTTTGATAGAAATATTGGAAATCAGCTGAAGTAATCAGGTTCAATACATAAATCTATCAGGCAACTTCATGGTCTGACTTTTGCTGCTTCTCCCTTCTAGGGCAAGAGTCAACATGTACAACAGTAAGTGCGACCCTGGCCTGGAAAGGGTAGTGTAGATACTAAATATGACTAGAAAGAGAACTGAGCTTGATGGGATATGAAGAAAAGGGTTCAAATGTCTAAGAGTAGGTTTCTTCTCACTTTAGGGAAGGTTTGAATGATTTTGATGGTTATTTTTCTGGATTTCTGTCATCTCTACCAAATACAATAATATTTAATCATAAGCAGAGGTATTAGGAGATCCAGAAGGATAAGAGACTTCAATTGACTCTACTTATTTAGTGAATGTTATTTAGCAGTGCCACTAATGTGATCTCCATCCTCTGCTGTGCTGCATCTAATAGATTTACTTCAGAATTTGAAAACTGATTAACTGCTCTTGTAGCTCATTTAGCATGGTCAGTGTCAGCTTATGTACAGTGCATCCCAAGAAAGATTTTTTATTGCATGGTTTTGACAAGAGCCTTGCCCCTTATGGACTGCTAAAATTTAAAGAGGAATGTATAGTAGAATAAGCAAACCTATGTCTGGGTCACTCATCGCAGCTGATGACCCAAATTCAAAGTAAACTCACCTTTCTGTCTGTGTTTTTCATCTCTGCATCTACTATCACTCTCTCAATTCATATTCTTATTCTTATTTTTCTTTTAAAAAGAAATACAAGGCTTTTGCAACTCAGTTTCTTGATATTACCTCCATTTGTACCCAACCGGCTGGATTTACAGAATACATTTGAACAAACTAAGACTGTATACTTTAGCAGCCTCCAATGAATTTCTAGTTTACATATTGTGATGATAAATTAAGAGCTTATCTTTTGTCCTCCAATATCCAGGATAAGGTTAGTTAAATGTTTAAATTTTGCTGTGATTACCTCAAAACATTTTTTTGTTTACCTTTGAAGTGTTTATGGAATTAAATAAACCTCACAAGCTTCACTTGTTTTATGGTTTGGTTTAGTTCCAGCATTTTTTTCCAGACAAAAGAGATTTGGGTTTGTGGGTTTTTTCTTGTGGCCTTTTTTTGTTGGTGTGGTTTTTTTACTTGTTTTTTTTTGGGGAGGGAGGGGGTGGGGGGTGTTGGGGGTTTTTGGTTGGGTGGATTTTTTTTTCTTTTCCTTTCTCTTGGTATCTGAACACATTAACCGTTTATGGGTGTAGGTTACCTCTATACTAGGGAGGAAATAGTTTTTACTGGAGGATTCTTGCTATCTAAACTGCACTGCAGTACAATGCTACAACAGCAACTAACTATTTTTAGTGAGTTTGCCCTTGTCAAAACCAGCCATTAAGTCTGCATCCCATTCAGAATTTACCTGCTAACCTCTTCAAGAGAAGGAAAAGACAGCTGTACCTTCCCTCAGGCTCCACATTTTCTTTGTGAGCACAACTAGGTTGCTTGCTTATGTCACTGCCCTCAGCAGACCAAGTCCATCAGCAAGGATCCTGTCCAGGCTAAATTTTTTTTTTTTTTTTTGCCCGGACAGTACAAGTAGGCAGTAAGTCTGTTGTTAGGACTGGCCTTCCACAACCCAGGGAATCCAAATTTTCTACAGAGACATGATTCAGAGTAATGTTCACAATATATGGTATGCAAGACCCCTAACTGTCTAGTAATTCATCAGTGAATTGTCTACAATTTCTCCACATCCCTCTTCAACTGGAGACCATGGGATCTAAAACCTGACACAATAATTCATCTTCAGCCTCACCAGTGCCAATTTCAGAGGGGTGATACCTTTGCTAGCTACTCTACATGGTGCACTCTTTTTGAAATAAGTGTGATGTTGGTTCACATTTGATTTGCCATCCACCATACTCCCCAGTACTTTTCAGGCTGCTATCTGAGAGTAGCCCCCAAGAGTGTGTAATGTTCTTATACGTGAAAGGAAGATCTCTTCTCTTTTCCTGACTGGAATTTGTGAAGTCTCTTTTGGTTTGAGATTATCAGTCTCACTCTGAACAGAAATTCTACCAATCCTTGTGTCAGTTGCTCTCCCTCTATTAGTCTGATCCACAAACTCGCCAAGGATGCATGTTGTGTCCTCATCCACAAGTATGGATGAAGATACTGAAAAGTACAGGTCCAAGTAAGATACTCTGTTGTCATAGGACATCTGGTTCTTACATTGTTTATAAAAAACCTTTTAAGCTCAAGGGTGTATCCAGCTTCCACTTCATCTAACAGACCATACTGTCTTAGCTTCCAAATGAGAAAACTGAGATTTAGTATTGAAAAGTCTTATCAATATTTCCCAGAATATTGTGTATAACCCTCTCCCGCCACAACCTACTCTGGTCTGCATTTTGTTCAGCACACATTATTGGACTATAGAGAGACCAGTGTATAATGTTATAAACCAATAGCTGGACAAAAAAAATTAGGCATCACTCAATTCTTCCCAAGAATCTGGGAATCATCTTCTGAAACCAATCCGTGAACAATAGTTTACTAAAAAAGAGTTTCCACTGTGGTGAGAGCATCCATTTTCATAGAACTGTAGAACGGCTGAGCCTGGAGGGCACCTCTGCAGGTCATGAAATTCAACCTTCCTGCTCAAAGAAAGGAGAGTTGTCAAGCATTAGAACAGACTGCCCAGTGAAGTGGTGGGGTAACCATTCCTGGAAATGTTCAAGGAATGGCTGGATGTGGCCCTTAAGTCTATGGTTTTTTTGGTCAAGGGTTGAGCTTGATGATCTTGGCAGTTTTTTCCACCTTTAATGATTTTATGATTCTGTGAAATTGCTCATAGCTTTGTCCAGCTGTGTTTTGGGTATCTGAAAAGGCGGAGATTGTGCATTCTTCAGTATTCAAACAGCTCCAGAGTTTAAAAAAAAAAAATGGAGTTTTGGGGTATTTTAATGTTTAAATGTAATTTCCTGTATTTCAATTTGTGCCAATTGCCTGCTGTGTTTTTACTGGGCACTGGTGAGAACAGCCTACCTCCACTTACTGTAGTCCCCACCTCAACAGATGTTTATAAACACTGATATGGCCCTCCTCATCCTTCTCTTCTCTGGGATGAACAGTCCAGCCTCTCTGTCAGCCTCTCCTCTTGGGACAGACACTCCAAAACTTGGTTCTCCAAGCAAGGCTGTACTCCAGCAAGTCCTGTACTGGTGATGACAGATCTGGACTCAGCACTCCAGATTTGTATCATCAGTATATATAGGAAGGATCCAATCCCTAGAAGTGTTGTAACACTCTCCTTATGCAGCCAGGAAGCTGTTGGACTTATTTACCACAAGATCATATTGCTGTGTCATGGTCAATTTTTTGTCCATCAAGGCCTTCAGTTCCTTTTCTGCCAGGAGAAGAAAAGGGAGTTAAAGCTCTAATTTGTCAAGGTAATAAGACAACAATATTTTCAGAAAGTGTTTTCTTTGGAATCTTTTGAGCGGTAACGTCATATCAAATCCTTGATTACCTTCAATAGGTCACACTGATGGAGTATTTTGCCTCTGTTTACACCTAAACTCTGTCCAAACCATCTGAAAACCTCTTTTCAACAGCAGACTTCTTCCCCTCCCACTCTTTCAAGAAAAAGCATTGGTTTTCTTTTGCTTTTTCTGCAAAATACTTCTGCCTGTTCCCATCTACATCGCCCTACAGTGACAGTGATACATAAAGGAGCTTCAATATTGTTTTCTTCCCCCACTTTTAGCAAGTAATCTTCCTTTCCCCTACGAAACTGTCCACTTCCCTCTGGCCTCACCCAAGCACTAAGTTGTGAAGTAGCTGCGGTCCAATAGAAGCACTATGAAATCTTTACACTGACAAAGGCATGCTTGGCTGAGCCTCCAAAGCACAATTCCTTTTAAGTTAATACATGACTGGTGGAGAACTCATTTCAGGGAGCTTGACACCTCCTCAGAGGATAAGGAACCGTTGCCTACATGTGTTCATAGTTGCAGCCTCAGGGCAAATGAAGTACCAAGAGATCCCAGAACCTATGGAAAATATGTCATTTCGGATCATGCCGTGGAACCTGTAGAACAGACCACACAGCCCATCTGCAGAGCTCCAAGCCTCCTCATGGACAGCCTTGATGTGCAGGCAAAATGAAATCAGCATCTGCTTGGAGATGGAGTGCTATGCCCGGCTGGCCAAAATTGATTTCTTCTCCTCATCTCAAACATAAATTTTTAGTTTTTCATGGAATTCTTGCATTGGATTACTTTTCTTGCAAGTTCAAATCTTGTCCCAGGATGACTGCATGGAAAGTAGCTCTGGGCAGAAAAGTATCTACTGGCACAGAAGTTACTCTAATTCTAGAAAAAAAAAAACCAAACAAGACTCTAAGGCCATCTTAAGTACTGGCACTAAACTGTAAGCTATAATCAGCAGGAAAAAAAAAAGGAGAAGGGGAAAAGGGAAGGACAGAAAGTTCAGTAAAAAATTGATGTAATCTTGTTGAAGATTGACTACTTGTAACTGCACAATTCCATGTTTAATCTTTAACTCCTTAGTGTACAGTTAAGAAACGTGTTGAAATCTAGGTATAGTATTTAATATTTTTCTACTGTTTTCTGATTCAAGAGGAAAAATTCACCCAGAATTTGCAGCTGCCTTCTTCAGCACCAACAGCCCAGGACCCATGTGCTGTACCCGAGCCCAGTGCCTGGAGACCTTGGGTCAGGCTGAAGGAGGCAGATACTGCTTTCCTGAGGGAGTGCGGTGCTGCTTTCCGGCTAGCTCTGGCACCGAGCTCACATTAAAAAGTACAGTTCGGTATGGTGAGACACCTTTCCAATTCTGTGTCTTTGCCTTGGCCAGAAGTGTGGCAGCGGCGAGGAAGGAGAGAGGACTCTTGTGAGGTTCAACTGGGGTTTATTTCACCCAGAGCAATCCACAAAAGCAAATTTCCCCCTCTGCCCTTCACCTTAAGTACCGGGGTGGGGAAAGGGGCAGGGGACAGCCTGGAACCAATCCAGAAAGGGGGCGGGGAGTAACCCAGAACACAAAGGACAGACAGTAGAACAATTCAATACATAAAAAGGGGAGGGGAGAACCGAGACCCTGCCAAATCACTTGACCTCCTCGCTAGAACTTTCCAGGCATCAGGGCGGGGCTGCAGAGTGATGAACAGGACTCTGGGGCTCCTAAACTGATGAATGAAACATAGCTATGACTCAGGGGAAACCATGCAGGGTTAAACATGGGGGTACATGGAACAAACCATTGTAAAACAAAGAACAGAGGCATGCAGAAAACTGGTAAAACCCAAAATGCACCACAACAATTTCTTATTTTTAGGTTCAGCTAGGAGTGAAGTTGAGCACGTATCCCAAACAAACACATTGAGCCGGGAACACACACAGGATGCTGACACAAGTGCAGACAATGTGCTGCTCCAGCATCCCTCACATTCAGGACTCACCCCAGACACAGGCACACAGGGACACGTCCCCTTCTCCTCTTGGGCTGGCAGAGGCAGAAGGTCACAAGTGCAACACACACATCACTCTCCCCAGGTTCACAAGCACATGGACATTCACAGATTGTTCAAGTACCTATACAGCTCCTGTGCCAACCTGACATCCCTGGATTATAGTCCCCTTAACTCATGCCATGGGTCTCTGAGACACCAGTTGATCCATCTGGGTGCTCATTGCACACACACTGCATTCATGCACTCATCCTATGGACACCCCTCAATCCCAGGTCCCCCCAAATACCATCACAGACCCTCCACCTGCCTGATAGCCCTGCCTGAACCTGGGGCTGATGCAGCTTGGAGTTTTCCAACAGATCCACATGCACACCCTGTGCACATCTGGCTGGGAAGGTACAGATATTTGCTCCCATCAGCTGACATCCAGGCTGTGACCCACAGTGCTGCTTCAGGCAACAGCATTGAGCCCCTCACTCAGCTCTGCTCATGCCCTCTGCTCACTCTCCAGTAGCTGTCACTGAGCTCCTGCATCACTGGCACACACAGATTAGAGGGCAAGATAATGCAGAGAGATTGTTAAGAAATTATTTATTGGGGCAGGACTGACTGGGAACATCAGGAGCAGGGCTCAGCCAGACAAATTTAGCAATGGTGTCCATTTTACATGCCAGCCCCTTTTCTATCACTTTCTGCCCAGCTCTTTTTTGTTCCTCCCTACTCTCCTTTCAACTGCACATGGCCTCATCAGTGGGCAGAGTCCCACTGAACCCCTTCCAATGTTCTGGACACTCAGATACGTATCACTGGCCATTACACTGGCCATACATTACTGGTTGGCCTTGCAATTTTTTGCTACATCATCAGATAGTGTGACAGACAAGTTTACTTCTGGATGTTGTCTTTGTTAGTGCTAATTAATCATGTTTTATAGCTGTCTTTCTTTCCCTTCTTTTCCTTATCTCCTGAGATGAGAAAATAAACGTCCTCGCATTCCACATATCCTTATTAATCAGTGTATCCGAGCAGGGTTGTTCTCATCAAGACCTCCCTTATCACATGTTGTCTCTATATGACCTTGTTCATGCCTTCTCTGATCAGATTCTGTTTAAAGAGCAGACATTCTCCTTCCACATACATTCACAGGCTTCTTTCCAACCTTGATGGATGAAGAGGACACCTATAGAAGATGATTCTTCTGTTTCTCAAGTAGAAGTCTCAGAAACTTGGTTGCTGTCCTTCGGGGATGTGTCTCTTTCCATTATCTTTTAAAAGGAGGATTACTGGATCACATGAAACACCTAAAGGGAATCCCTCCCCTAGAAAAGGAAAGTTAATTGGAAAAGCTACAGAAAATAGAAGGTGACTAATTTGAGCATAATTACAGTCTCCTATGTGTTGGTATAGTGGTTTCTTTATATATTATTATTGGGTATAAAAATAAGTAATGGATATCTTTTGATCCATTTCATAAAATAATGAAATCCCTGTTATATTGAGCCTTATTTACTTCTCACGATGTACTGGGAAAAATGTTCAGTTTTCATGTATTTGTGAAATGTACTGCAAAATGTTGTTGTACTTTTATTGACTGACTTATTGTGTTGGAGGATTTTATTAGTATGCTGTCTGGCTCATTACATCAAGACATATTTTTGCTTGCATAATTTCAGACCTCATGACTATTTCTTTGATTGCTTAGCTGGAAGGAATAAAATCATAAAATTCATTACTTGACAGATTTCTGTTTATGGAGATTCATGTACTGTAGAAACTAAAGGTGTTTGGGGATTTTCATTCTTGTGTTTATTCTACCGGTCTGTGTGCTTAGGGATAACTAATGAACTACAAACATACAATGTCCTTTAAAGGTAGTATTTTGCAAACAATATTAAAGCACTTTTAAAAAAACCCCACACAACTGAAAAACTCATATAGAATCAACCTGTAAATAAATATTATAGCAAATAAAAGTGTCAGTCCCTCATAAAAGCACTTTCAGTACTTGGATTTGAAATGTGAAAAATCCTCATATTAATGGTGGGTGAGCCATTATGATTCAAATAATATATATTCATCCAGAAATTGATATAGAGTCACTTGGAGAAGTTCTATGACCTGCTTTATATTCAGAAAGTTCAAGCAAACCATAAAAGTACTTTTTGGACTTAATGACAAAATGGAGATGCCCAGCATGTAGTGAGGTTGAAATCTCCTAACAGCTACTCTCCAGGGTTTTCATATATTTCTGATTTATATCATCTTATTTCTAGTCAGAAAATTTTACAAGTGTGCTCTAAGTCTTCACTCTACAGCTTAGTTTTGCTGTATTTGTATTGCTAGGCAAGAAAAGAGACTTGATACTTGCACAGCACTTCATTTCAGATAGTGACACTTCTTTATTGATTTCATTGGGTTTAATATCTACAGCTGTAGCATGATTTGAATAAATTTCCACCCAACTTTCCTGGATTTATTTTTAAGTCTGTTCTGTTAGTTAGCTTGCCTTTATTTCTCTTTTTCTTATCCAAGTCTTTGGTATAGGTACAACTGTGTCACGAACGATAACATGATCAGATTTCTTGCTCTTTGGAATGCCGTCAGATAAATCCTGCAGCCAGTGCACCTGCCGCCAAAATATAACAAAAATTTCTATCGTCTAAAATGGTAAATTGTGGGTATTAGACCTTTAGCTATTCAATGAGGAACTCCTAAATGATAAAATTTTACTCTGTCTTTTCCCTGCTTCATTTTATGGATATTGCATGGATGACCTAAAATTTCAGTATGACTGTACAGCTCAGTGTGTTTCAGTGTTTTATCACACTTGCTTATCACATTGTTTTGGTTTCTGCTTGAGAAAAGTTGCCATAGGACTTCCATATGACTGTCCATAAACCATAACATTGATTTTACCATGAGCTTTACTGATATTTTTTTAATATAATATTGGCACCAGATTGTACATGGGGCAATTATGCAAAGACCTGGTCTTGAATGTGGGCCCTTCAATATTAGAGCAAGAGTTGAAGCAGGAAATCTCACATTCTCCAATGAATCTGATCAGAAAGAAACCATGTTTAAGGCCACGGATTTCCTGTTACACTGCTGGAAGCATCTACACTGAAGGACTTTATTAATGATAAAATCTTCATGCATTTTGTGTAATGGATGACTGTAAAATGCTAAAATTTAGAAGGCAAATACAGGGGGAAAAAGGAAAGAAAAAAAATAAATCCATTTCCTTTTTCTTCATATTTTTACTTTCAGTGACATATGCCACTATTGAGGCCATCAAAAAACAAAAAAAACAACACAAAAAAAAAAAA
>VZDJ01006585.1:9263173-9293293 GCA_008694505.1 Cyanoderma ruficeps | reverse complement strand
TTCTAAGAACTGTTCAGCACTAGGGAAAAATGTCCCTGTATTATTGACACTATTTTCAGCATAAATTCAAATCATAGCCCCATACCGGGTCCCATAAAGAAAATTAAGACTATCTTACAAAAAAAAACAACACACCTTCGAAAACTCAGTAGTTTTTTGGCCCTCCCAAAAAATAATTTTTGTTTTTTCCTGTGAGGCAGTCATTTCATACTTTAGTGAAAATCTGCCTTCAATCTCTGATCTTTATTTGTTTATAGAAAGTGCTTCATTTTTCATGTTTGGTTTTTTTTTTTTCCTCCACTCTCTGTCTGTAGCATACATCAGTCTTCTGCCCAATCAGATTTTTTGAGGTAAAGATCTCTTATGTACTTAAGTAGCATCTAAAAAAAGGTCTTACTCATGGCTGAGTCCTTTGGCACTTCTGTAATTCAAATAATCATTATAATGCATGTAGAGGCAGAAGAGAAATTTAGATAATCTTTCTTGAACTCAAAAAGCAAGTAAAACCATAAGTACTGCCATCATTCTTCTCCATGTGTGCATGGGGAAATTTCATTAGGTCATGTCCTAAAGGTATAAATTGGTATAAAAGTGACATGTTACATCTATGGGTTTATGTTACATTATCTGTCCAAATAAGACTTTCATTGCTTCTGAGAGTGCTAAAACAATAGTAAAACTGTGTTAGTTAGCATGGTGTTTGAGATCTCTCTTATGACTGCTTTTCTATTCTATTTCCATTCTCTGTCTTAACAAAACAACAATTTTGATATGTGGGAAAAAGGAAGTTCAAAAAGACATGTAAGATTAAATTTGTATCTTTGTAGGAACTAGAAATATCTTGTTCATTTCATTTGAGATTATTTCTCTGGTCATCTAATGAATACAAAGTCAGTTCATTTTTCTGTGATGAGTGATATGTATTCATTTTTGAAATACAACCTAGGCTCTTTTCCCTTTCCATTTCAAGGACATTTTAGACATTTGTAGGACTCAACCTTTTGCCTTAATTTCATGCTGGGAAGGTACAAAGGATTGTCTGAGTCAATAAAAGACTATTCAGGATAATAGACAAAATTTTAATCACTCAGTGATGATAAATCTTATTTTAAAAGACAGAGATGATTTGACCTGAGTGTGCTAACTCTTTAGTATGATGTGTGATTTAGTTAATATGCTCCATAGAAGCTAGTGATCTCCTCCCCATGCAACAATTTTCTTTTATAAACCTTCAGTAAGATATACTTGAGAGGACTGACTACAAATTTATCAGCATTCTGTAAAGACTTCTGGAAAAGAATTGCACTGTCTCACTGTCCAGCTACTTCCCAAATGGAAGATATCTAAAACAGATGAGCAGTACCTTATAAATTAAATGTGATATGAGCATAGTAGTGGCAGAACCAACAAAAGCTTACCAGCCTGATTTCCATCTCAAAACTACACAGTGATACATTAAATCCCGCAGTTTAAGTACTAATAGTTAAAAACACCTTTCATTGCAGAAAAAATATTCTACAGTTGTCAGAATGTACAATTTTACATCTCCATCTGAATCAGCTCAGTGAAGTTACACTCAGAGCTGTGATAGTTTTCCAAAAGAATCACTGGTCTCCTCAGAAGAGCCTGTTCTTGTGTTAAGTCCTTAAATAGTCACATGCATTTTCTAAATACTCAAGAATTTATAAAAATAAGAGGTTATTAATTTACTGAAATAGCAAATGACTCAGACATACAGCAGTACAAGATGAGAGAACACAATAAATGCATACCTTTGCCATGTATGTGCTAAAGTAGTGATTTATAGTGCTGTAGAAAGGAGAGTGAATTTACTACCATTCTGTATATTGACCGGTTTCGGCATCTACACAGAACTGCAATAGCTGACATCAGTCTGAAAAGCAGTAGCAAAGTTAATTCTGTGTGTGTCCACATGCCCAGAGGAAGGGCTGATTGTCTGTGTGACTTTCAAGAGACTACCAGTAAAATACCTACCTCTTCTGCACAAACTACACTTTCTTCCTAAAAGCCAGAGACAGTTGAGTGTAAGTTTTCTCAGAGCTTTCAACTGATGAATTTAGTGGGGTTGTGGGGTTTTATTTCCTCTGGAAGCAAGGAGTAATTTACTTGCAATCACAACAAAATATCCTTTATAAATAAGAGAGATTACAAACCCAAAATGTTTGCCTCTATTCTATTGGATGATACAGAGAAAAAGACAAGATTTTAAAAAGTTGTGACATCAATATGTTTATGATCTATTATTTTATCTAATGCAATCTAAGATTTGCACAGTATTCAGGAAGTAATCAAAAGAGATGAATGGGTATGCAATGGATAAGAAAATAAGATGACAAAGCCAACAGAGCTCTGCAGAAAAATGCAAGGCACTAGCCAATGCCTAGAAAAGCAATGAGTAGCAGACAAAAATTTCATCAATGACTAATGAAGGTCAATCACCCAAGTCATCTTGTAATGCTTTCTCTTTGTGATTGTAAAGTTTAAGCAGCAAATCCAATGCTTTTGAGGGATACTGCTGTCACATTGAGAAAAACTAATGGACTGAAATACTGAATGAGCACAGTTAAAAGTTGGGTAACTTTTCCACTTCAAATTGAATTGCATTTCCTTTACACATTATGCATTATAGTGATGATTTATATGCCAGACTTAAGCACATTTAGTGTAGTCAGTTTCTCTGCTTTAGTTACATTTCTGCACATCTTTCATGTATTCACCTTCAGTTGCTCTATGTATATTATTAATGTGATGATAGTAACTTCTAAAAGACAGAGGGTTAAAAGTTTACTGTTAGGAGTAATCTCAGTAAAACAAGGACCCAACTGATTTACAGCAGAACCTTGCAGAACTTCCACAGAGTAGTGATAACAGCTTCATAGCGTCATCATAGGCTTCACAGGAGCCTTTGGTGTTTCTTACAGTGAACAGTTCTGTAGGGCACCTGATCTTTTGCTGCATAGAAACACCTTCATATCCTTCAAACATCTTACAGGGAAAAATACAATCAAAGAAATTTGAGTTGTGGAGGGCATTCAGCTGAAGCACCCAAAACCCCAGGAACAACATGACCTCATGGGGTCATTGAACATCAATTTAACAATATTTCAAATAACATGTTTAGGACAAATTTTAGTGTCTTTTAGGGTGACTACGCGTTCTTCTAACATAGTCAATCAAATAGATGCATATATTTTCTTTATTAATTTCTCTCCATTTTAAAAGAATGTTTCAACTTCAGCCAATTTTCAGAAGACTTCATATTATTAACTATAAAAAAAGACTTTTTAAATTATTTTGTTAAACTACAAAAAGTTATTTTATGGGTTTTTGTTTTAAATAACTGAAAATTTTCATTGGAGTTCACTATAATTGTAGGCATGATCAAAAACAATATTTTCTTGAATTTTATCTTCCATCCAATAGTATTTCCTTGAAAATAGATTTCAAGAGAAAAGAAATATGATCTGAATGCTATATGAAAAATAATTATTAACCAACTACTAACTTATAAATCAGATTCCTTAATATTCCTCCACTGAATATCTATACTTTTGTCATTTTGCCACAGGCTATACTATACTTTATTATCTCTGTAAAGAAGACAGATGGCCTGTGTTTTATGAGCTCTCAGCCTTCTTCCCCCTTGACTGACCATGCATGCCAATATTCACAAATTACAAAACTTATACTCTCATTTTCCTTAATTAGCCTCAAGGAAAAATGTATCACGGCTTTGGACCTTTTTCTTTTTTTTTTTTTTCCCTCTACTCATACAACATCAAATTGCTTTAAAAAAAATTAGAAATCTCAAGCAGCCTTCAACTTTGATAAGAAGACGCTGGAAAGTCTATCAGTCTGCCATGCCTATAGTATCAATAATTGTAAGTGGTAATACTTTTGTTGCCAATGCACTTCACATACTTCTCTTTTACTGCAATAACTAGTGATATTTACTGTACTCAGGGAAACAATCAGTGCTTAAGGAACTTCTGCTAGTTCTCTTTAGAAAATACTCTTTTATACAGTCTTTTTTCTACTTCCACGACTATCAAAATATATTTTCCATTGGACATGCTCCATCACATCACACTGAATGTAGGGTCTTACACCATGAAAACATATGACATAAGTGTAAGCAACTCTAACTTCAATGTGATTTAAATATCTGCCTAAAGTAATACACAGATTAAAAGATTTCAATGTAACATATTTTAAGATAAATCACTCTTGTGTAATTGAGTCCTGTGTGAGCTTTCGCCTTAAATCTTAAAATTCTGTACCTTAACTTTTAATACTGTTTGGCTTTTGTTTCCTGCTTTTCTATGAGAGGTGCAACTGTTTGGTATATGGGTCCACAGGAGGAATGGTAACCAGACAGCAAAGATATGAGATATGAATATTGAGGAGTTTTTCACGATTTCATATATGGCAAAATAGTAGCTGTCATGTTCATTCTTTTGCTATACTTATGACTAAAATAACAAGCAATAATGTTACAGTTGTTATGAGCAAGTATAGGATGTACATTTGATTGTAAATGAAGGTTTATAGGTTTTTAAATTTGTCAATGTAACTTTCACACAAAATAAATAACTCACAAAAAGAAACTTTCTGCATTTTTAGATAGTTTAGGAAGCTACTCTGTATTTCCAGTACATCACCCACAATTATCCTGTTTGCCTTTGTACAATAATGTTTATTCTTTTAGTACATGTAAATTGTTTTTCCTTCTTCACTGAGTGAGCGTGGTCTACTCTCTTGACTATGTGTGCATTCTGCCTCGTGTACAATGAAGACTATGCCTACTCATGGCTCTTTCTTGGGCTTCTGCAACCCTTGGCCTCTGTCTCTGCTCTGTCTTCAGGCTGTGGCAGTGCTTGGGAAATTTGAGTTATAAAATAAGAACTAAAGCCTTTCATACATACAGAAGATTCTTTCTCCTCATGCTAACTAAATAGCCTTTGAAAGTAATTTGTTCTCCCACTGGTCTGAATTACTTATTGTTACTGTAACACAGAGGAATGCCAACGCACCTGAAACACTGTCTTATTCTCTCCAGTCTTTTTATATGTTTAGTGACTACATTGAATGAGATTTTGACCTGGCTCAAATCTTACCTGTCCCCTCAATACCTTCATTCCAGCTGAGAGAGCCTTTACATTCACCCTCAATCTATTCTGCTATTTTTTGGATAAACAGAAAACAAAAACTGTAACTGAGAATACTTTGTCAATAGGAAACTCATTATGTTTGCTTCACTGCAATCCTAACTGATTCAAGTGATCTTTAATCTGCAATTCTCTGTCATGATAGCCCAGTGTGATTCCATAGCAGTCATTTGCTTTATCTTATGTATATGTACTTGGGGAGTCTGTAATCCACACATCATTGACACAATAAACTCTAACCCAGTTTCTACTTTGAGCTATTGCTATCTATTTGGTCAATAGTTGCTGTATTTGCAAAAAAAGAAGATAAGGCATAATCCCTTTAATTTATATATCAGTATATGCACAGAAGGTATATATATTTAAATTTGCTTAAAAAAATAGCTAGCATATACCTGTAATTTTTTTCTTTAAGCCAAACAGACTATTTCATTTTATTCAAACAGTTCAGTACCTAATCCAAATTATAGACTACTTCTATCTGCAGACTGTTTATAGATCTATTAATCAAAAAAATTGCATAAGACAACCAAAGTAATATTTTAACTGGAGTAATTATAATTAGCAGTGATACATGCAAATGACTGAAATCATAAGGACATGTTTTGTGATATGTAAAGTGAAAGTAGCCTCTGCTCAAGTCTAACTTGATTTCAAAAATACCTAGTGACACTTCTAGTCACTTCTAGACACTTCTAGTATTAAAAGAGAAATAAAATGTTTCACCTTAGCTAATTCTTCATGGTTTTTCTCCAATTTTTGGACATTAATGTGTGTTCTGTGGCCACCTGGATCTTATGTGTTCCCTTCTAAAACCACATGATTTTATTACACACAGAATCAATGTATTTAAAATGTAAAAAGAATCACCATTTTTTTCAAATTTCTTTGTTTCTAACAGATCACATAGTTCTAACTAATCACATGGTTCTTTAGGTCTACTTTTGCCTAGCCCTTTCAAGATTACCCTACAAAAAGGCAGTCCCTAACATGTGATGTCTTATTTTCCATGAATTAAACACAGGCTAACAATATTAATTTCAGTTACTGTGTTAATGATTATATCATCTCCTTAATAAAGAATTAGAGTCACTTTCCATGACAGTGAAACACATTGACAAAATGGTTATTGTTAAGCATTGTTGGAACCAGTCCTGTAGTTGTGAAGCTGCACTTAAGTTAATCCATGCTTGGCCACTTCACAAGCACCAAAGAGAGCTCCAGGAGGCCATGCTGTGAAGAGGGTTTCTTAATGCCTCCCTCCTCTGATCAGCACAGGAGGAAATGAGGATTTTTACCCTTTTGGAAGGGGAAAGGCACAAAATGCCTAATGTCATATTAGTTTGCATGTTGGGATAAGGGGGAAGAAATTGTATCGATTGGACTTGGTAGTGCAAGTTCTACTGAATAGGATAGAGGATCAGAAAATAGTCAAGCCAATGTATTTGTAAGGAATTGATGTGGATCCTTTGAGCCCGCTGCCCTTCTGTCTTGAAGAAAGGACAACCAATGGCAGCACCCTTCCAGTGAAGCAGACATGAAGACGTAACCGGAGAAAAAGGTTGTGACCTTCAAAATTCATTCAATATAGTAAGAGCTCAACTATACTGGCAAGAACATCACGGGTCTTTGGATGGCTTCAGCTTTGTTAGACTGCCAGGAGCTGTAGATAATCACTGAGGTGGCAGGAACTACTCACCCTCTACACTTTCTAGCTTAGTGTCAACACTCATTGCTTGCTTACACATTCCTACATCAGGCAGGAACCAACCAAATTAAAAAGTATTGATGATATGCATACCTGCTCCACAACCCTTTATAAGGCCAATTTCCCGCTTCAACCTTTCCCACAAGCCCTGGTTTTCACACACAGTCTCCTGAATTCACAGGCCAGATGGGTGTCAGGTCCAACTCAAAAGAATGATTTCTTCTAAGGAGATCCAAACACGCACCAGATGGATTTGTCTGCAGGTCACCTTAGGCAGTTTGAGGGACAGGAAACAGACCACCGGGGTTTTTTTCCCAAGAGGAAAGAAAACTTGAGTATGAAAGTCAGAACTACCCTGCTTTCATGTAATGGATCTTCCTTTCCAGATATTTACTATTTGTATTATAGTTCTGCAGCATTACTGCACCCTTTTCCTTCTCAAGAAAGGAATTTAAACAAGATGATATCAGGCAGATCACATGCACATTACATAAGAAAGCAAAAGCTTCTTTTCAATGCACCTATTATATTTTTAGTTTTTATTTCGCTCCTGCTGTCTAAGAGTTTTGATTCTTGTGTTAGAGGTCCAATGCTGCTAGATATTTCAGAATTAGTATAGAACTTCCTTTAGAGGGAAAAACAAAAGGTTATTTTAGTGTTTTCCTTGCATTTTTACTGTAAAGTATTTGTGATTAAATAAATTGGTATTCTTTTGTGTCTGCTTTTCCAGCTGAAATCTCTCAAGGTGCTTCCATGCCAAGTGTGATCTTATGTAATGCATGACCTTTCCCAGCTTAACCTCATATCACTTTCCTTGTAGCTACTAAAAATGCAATTTTTTTTTTGGTTGTTTTTTTTTTAAGGCAAATGTAAATTTAAATTTTCACCCCAGAAGACAGGAGTGAAATCTGTTTTCTAAGGACGGTGTTTAATTTCTCATTAGACAAAGACTGATTAAGTTCCAGCATCTGCTGATTTAAAGCTTGAAAATGAAAACCTGAGTGGCTTTTTTCCCCTCAGACTAAACAGAATTATTGTTGACTGGATAATTAGCTATGGCTATTGTGTCTGAAACTGAAATATCTGCCTGCAGCTGCAGCTGAAAACATTTTCTCTACAATAGATTGATTCCAGGGTTAATTATCTTGGATTCCAAACAGAACTAAATTAAATCTGGGCCTGCAGTATTTTTAAATGTATAAAGTATAATTTTTTTAAAATTTCTATAGTTCACAGGCTCTGCATCAAATAATTCAAGAGAGAAAAGTGCAATCCTTCTTCGATCAAGTGTCAGGTGGCCATTTCAAGTGACACAATGACACAGAATTTTATGATTGCTGCTCAGTGACTTAGAAAAAATAGCAATTGCAAGAGTTTCTTAAAGAGAGTTAATCAAACAGAAGGCAGTCTTTGTATCACTGTGCTGTGACTTTCCAGTCCTTGTCAGAGAGTACCTGTGAACCACATTCTGCTTCATGATGAGGTAAACTATAGCTCATGTGCTGGTCTCAAGCTCATAAAAACATGTTACTTGGACAGCAGCATTGTGAAGAATGGAACTATTGTTATGAACTGTAGCTTAGAAAGTTTATCCTGGGGAAACAGATTATTTAAAAAAAGGATTAGAGTCACTGTGGTTGTATGCACCGCTCAACGAAAGAGATGAAGTCCAACACTAACTGCCACACATCTACACTGCTTAGGGCTAGTTTCCTTTAAGGCAAATTTTGTCTGGACATGGCTAGTGGAAGCAGACCCAAACTGATCTGTGGAGTGGGCCAACACCTAGGCAGACAGATCAAATCCTGTGTCAAAGCCTGCCTTTGCATATCAGTTGAGCTGTATAGAGGTACGTATACTGTACGCCTATGCATGGAAATTCAAAGAGGAAAAAACCATAAGGTATGACCAAATTTAAGTAGAATATAGTTGAAGAATTATCAAACCCATTATATTTGTGGACATACCATAAGAAAAAATGCATAGCATTTTACTCCTTCAGCTTTGCTCCTTACATGGAACATCGCAAGGAGACCCAGAATTCTCCTATGTTGAACTAGACTAATTGTACCTACAGGATAATGACAAGGCTGAAAGGAGCCAGAGAAACTTAATATGGATTAATTTAGAGTTAACTTTCAGATATAGCCGAATACATTTCCATGGAAGAGAGATCTTGGCTTTATTTTGCAGACAAAGAAATTACAAGTAATGCTGTAGTAGAAAGGAGTTAAATAAACACAGATCTATAGAAACACTGTGTATTGGGTGGAAATAATTTTAAAAGAAACTAGCATAGTATTTTATTAGCTAATTTCAAGAAAAAAAACCACTAATGACTACTTTCTTGGTTCTGACAGCCATTTTTATTATAGACATTTTTAGATTTCCTTTTTGATAGAATTCGGAACACAAAGACAACTGTGTTTAGGCCTCTATGTATAGGTTTTTACAAGCAGCGAGTATCTGGAATTTTTATCAAGGATCTAAAGCAACACTTCCAGCACCATGAAAAGCCATCCTAGCTGCCCTCTGGCTGCCATTACCTAAGGGTTAGAGTCTCTTCTGCTTCTCTTGTCACATTCACCAATTTAAGATGAATGCTGGAATAGCTCTTAAATGACATTAAGGTCTCAATTAAATAATCTAAATGTAGGATCAAGTGTGACTTGATGTACCTTTGTGTGACTTGATTCATCCTGGCGACAAGACAACTGAAGCTTACCTGGTTGAGAAGTATCAAGGAATCTGGACATGCACCTTAGGGCATCTGATAACACAGGTCACCTATGTTTAGGCAAATAACACCCTCCTCTAAATCTTCTAGGTGTAGGCAACTAAACCAAGCCTCTTGTCAATACAGTTGATGGGCCTGGGTGGAACTACCCACACATAGGCATTTAGCACTGTTTAACACATCCTGAGGACACTGTCCACACTGTCTCTTGTGTGCCCCAAGGTATGTCTGCAGCTGTAAGATGGTGCCTTAGAATCTCTATGATGTCCCAGATGACAGGAGACCCCTATGTTTAGACAAGTGAAGAGAGCCCTAAAGAGCTATTACTCTCACCCTAAAACAGATGTCTGGTGACTGAACAGCTGACTCATTACTTAGGATGTGTTAATTGAACTGGACTTGGTTGGGCTTCAATTGCCAAGAAAAGAGTCACCTTGTGCTACCTGCAATACCCAGCAGTACCCAAAGCATATGCATGGGACTGGCCTGTTTGACCCAGCTAAACATACAGATATTTGCATGTGGACAGCTCTATCTAGGTGTCTCAAGTTGCAAACTCTATCCTGCTCTGTACAATATTTAATATTGATCTTTTTTTTAATATATAAAGTATAAAATGGAATAATTTGAAGCAAAATAATAACGAATATGAATTATGAGCAAATGTTTATCTTGTCTTCCATTTCACAAACAGGTGGAGAAATCTTAATATAATTAAAATTGCTCCAGATCTGAATTAAATCTTAAATCACTTTCTTTTGTAAGAGACCTTTTTTCCCTGTACACACCTGCACTTTATGATTGCAATCAATTACAGTCTTTCTAAAGTCATTTCTAAATCACTATAGGATGAACATCAAAAATCAGCTTTGCAATGGCACATAGTGTGAATGAGCAGTAATTCAAGTGAAAATGTGCTTAGAAGACTGACTTTTAAAATATGTGTTCATGATAAGAAAGTGGCAGTATTAATTCAGCTTTGGACTGTGGTATTGCAATATGCTGGTATCATGCATGCAGTATTGTGAAACAAATGTGCTAGATAGTAAAATGAGTCTTTAGTTTTGTCATTTCAAAAATTATTTGTTTGTACAATTTACATCATGGCAATTCAAAGGTTTTTTTACATTTTATCATTGAGTGGCTAGGATTAAAGTCACATTACAGAGTTGGAATTTGCTGTCTGAGAAAAAGAAAATTTTTTTAAAAAAACCCACATATTTTTTACTCCAGTAGTTGCATAATACATGAACAATAAATTTTAAAAAAGAGGAATTAACTTCAGCAAGGAATTTTTTCCCATGGCTTTATATATACCAACATAAATAAATTACTTTGCATGAGCTTCTTCTCACATTTCAAAAAAACCCCATTAATAATGTTGGTATATCTTCAATTCATTAAATCTCCAAAGAGACACCACTGAGGGTGAGCATTCAGTACAAAACTCTGTGAGTTTGAAATAATACTAAAGATCCTTAATAAGCATTAGATAATTCTACAGTAAAACAGTGGGGTTTTAGTAGCAAACTTCATTAGTATGAAGGTGGATGAGTCTATTCCTACCACTCTCATCTTGGAAGTCTAGATAAAGATAAAAAACTAAAATTAATATTTTCTCTGATATTTTGAAAATGGTGGCAAAGCATTTCTTCACCTCTTCTTGCTGTCAAAGCTGCTAAAGAAATAAAAACCATGAATTTTCAACAACAGACATGCAATTCAACATTCTTCAAAATATTTCAATACATGTTTCAAGGAAATGCCTTAGTTTTCTTTGCTGGACATAGCAATCTACCTTCAGAATCAGAGTTACAGGGTAAATTTACTTCTTGCAAGATTGTGCAAGCAGTATTTTTAATGTGTTTTAACGTAATTTGCTTCTGGGAAGAATACATTTCCATAGTTCCAAAACATGACTGCTAATAGGTTTGATTCAAACATGCTATGGTAGGATTCTGGGGATGCATATGATACAACATGATTCTTCTGCCAAGGTGAATTGACTGAAGCTTCAGATTACAATTCTCAGTGCTGACCCTAGTTCTGGTATTTAAGGACTTTTCCTAAGAATACTTTACCAGTCTGCACTTCTTCAAGGAGAATATCAAAGTGTTTCTATCAAATTCAGGAGCTTCATTTTTATTAACTCACATTTCTTAGATTTCTGCCAGACCCAGTAAGAATCTGATTACCATTTTCCTAAAACTCCTTTCCCCAGCATCATTTTATTAGCAATATTTTCAACAGTAAGAATGGAGTACATATTATTTTTTTCATTTATAAGAAAATCTTATGGCTACCTTATGCCATTAATTTAATGTAAAGCAATGTAAAGAAGAATGTAAATTCACAGAACTCGGAATGCAAATGAGAAGCCAAAATAATGTGCTTAACATTTTCTAAGTTTTTGTCTGACCTTTTACTAATCATTCCCTATAATTTGTTAGATTTTATTAGATTTAGCATCAGACACAAAATGTTTTATTAATGACATATCCAGGTGCTATTCTTGATTTGAGATAGTCAAGCAATTTGTATAGGTTGTCTGAATATTCAACAAAGTATGCAGTGCACAAGAGCTTTGAATTCACAAGGAAGTTACTGAAATTCATATGCAGAGCGCCACACACCTTGTTTCTAAAGCAATGGGAAATCCATTTCTTTTTCCATTATATTTCCAGATAATTCTCAATATTTGATGTTATGTTTGTCCTTTTATCCACTACTGAATTTCCAAAGAAAGACTCCCTCACCATCTGGCATTCTCTCCCCATATCTCCGAGGAGAAAGGCAATGTTTGCAGTATCATCTTCTGATTTTCCCTCCCTAACCAGCAACCATTTTTTGGTATGAAATAATAGTGCTTCTGGGGAAGATGAAATGGAACAGGAACACCAGATGAGGAATGGCTAATGAATATGGCTCAGAAAATGTCTTAGAAACAAAATAAATGATCTGTGATGCAGAAAAATGAGGGTCCCATTGGCTTTTTTTTTTTTTATCTTCTACTGGGGAAGATTCTCTGCTTCTGATTTATAACTCCCTGATTTCATTGGAACATCTCTGTGGCAGAATTAGAATAGTGTGAAAGAGCCTTGTAAATTAAAAACCTTGAGTTCCACATACTGATAAATACCGCAATAAAGTTAATGTTTGTTCCATTTCTGGTTCTACTGTATAAAAGTATAATTATCTCTATCTGCCTTAACATTTCTGGTTTTCATCATTCAATTTATTTTGTTTACATCAAAAAACAGAACTAGCATCATTACCAGAAAAGCAGTTTGGAAGTATTTGGATTTGCATAAATAATAGTCGGGTCTTTCAATATCAAAAATTGAGGATTATAAAACAACCTATCACCAAAATGGTCCTACTAAATTACTGACCCTTCCAATCATTAATCACCTTGACATTAAAACAGGAAACCCTCTATAAAGAGAGACATTTCACACCTCTCAGGGTTATTGTTTCAAGATTACATTACTCTAATGCATCTCATACTTTTATGAGCATGAAAAATATTATAAAAAAGATGAGCATTTCATTTCCAAATGAGCCTTCCTAATGTACCACATTCCTCAAAAAGAAGAAAGAGTTCAAAGTGTTGTATGAAAGGCAAAAGAGTGTGACTGGAAAAATCACTCAGGTAGGATTTAATGACCTGAGCAAAAAAGAAGCGAATGAAAGGCATAATGTGGAGGAAACATCTAGAATAAAACCTGATAAGAGCAAAAATGGCAGTCAGTAACAGCTCCAGCAGTGGTAAGAAATCTTCAGCTTAACATCTAATTAGAGTAAATCTAAACAGTGCAATGAATGCTGTGCCATGAAGACATACCTGAGCTGACAAATTCGTTTGTTTAATGGAAGCAATACAGTTGAATTACCTTCACTCAAGATAATAAACCTCATTACTCTGTAGAAGTTGTTTGTCCCAGGGGAAAACTACAAAAATGCAGTTAGATATAAGGCAGTGCAAGTGGTTCTGTCAAAAAAGGTAGGGCAACAGGACACAAGAAAAGGCATGAATGAGAAAACCTAGCAGCACTGTTATTTCTTTTGATTGAATCAACAGTTTAAGATGGTTTTGGAAAATACAGTACCAGTAATAACCAGTGCAGATGATAAGAGGGGTTTTAGTATTACAGATGCACTAGAGAGTGCCTCATTTTACCATGTAGTAGCAGTCATGTACAAAACTTTATTTCCTTAGCTGTGCTCTCACACTGAATTCACAGTTCAGTGGGGGTTTTCCAGCACTCCTAATTGACCTAATGTTATTTCTCTTATTCAAGGTAGCTTGGCATGGAATTTCTTTATCTCAACCATTTCAAAATCATTAGTAATTTAATTCTCCATCTCATTTATTAATGGACCTACTTTAGACTGGTACCACTTCTTTCCTGATACATTTACACAAGCATATCTCATTCTCCTGACACAATCTCATTAAGGATGAGATAGTGCAGTTTGATTACAGACAGTAATAAGGGGTATTTTTAAGCTTACAACCACTTTGTAAGTTAAGTTTATACTGTCACTCAAGCACAGGGCTGTTCAAATTCAGACATGTCATAGTTCATGACTGAGAGCTAGCTCAGTCTCAGTCTCAGGTTTTGACTATGTTCAAGAACACTCCAAAAGAAAAAATTCAGACACCATGGTATAATCAACCATCTTACTTTTCCTTCAATTTTTTGGACATGGTGAGAATGGAGGAGCTTGGTTCAGCAACTGGTATTTCCAAAGAATAATGTTACATAGAGATTTAATCTAGTTAGTATCTATAGTACTCTTGTACTGGTATCTTGTTTTCCATAGGCCAGTGAATTTCAGACAGCTGGTATTTGCAAAGAGGGAAGGAGATAGCCCTCATTTCCTTGAGGTTCAAGGGTTGGGATCTTGCCAGAGTCCACAAAATTCCTATTCTCTCTGCTGCTGTTTAAATACATAAACCTCTATCTTAACACCTTTTCCTCTGTGACCATATTTATTACTACAAGAATAATCTGCCCTCCACAGCTTTTAGCAGCTCCTCTACTGGTTGGCCTAAAGTTCAAGAACCCATTTAGGACAGAATCCAAACTGCTNATTGATACTCTTCTAGAAATGAATGGAGCTTTTTATAATCTTACTAGTTCTTCAGAAAAAAAAAACCAAACAAACCTATAGGGACCCTGAAAAAAATATTGAATTGGAAAAATGTTGAGTTGGAATAAACTTCTGGCTGTCTTCTTGCCTAATCTCCCACTCACAGAAGCACTGTTGCCAGCACAATACAAGTCAGCCATGGTTTTGTCTTATCTTTTGTATTGTCTGTTGTCTCTCTGGTATTTTCTCCCAGATCAGAATTTTTTTTCTGTTTCACCATTAAAATCAGATAGAAATAGGAGCCAACAACCATTTAAACCCTGACCTTCTGCTGGCATATATATTATGATGCAACTTTTATTACAGTAACACTTTATATTTTGATAGCAATTCCAGGGTTACAATGCAAAACTTTCAGGAAAAACTCCTAACAAGGTCAATACAAAAAGTAGGCCAGTTCCCATAAAAGTTTAGTTATCCAAAAGTTATGTATCAAAGTACCATAACTTATATATCTGTAACTTAGAGGCAATTCACCCTTCCAGTGGAATTTGCCTAGGCTCTCTATACAAAAGAGGCAGACACCACAGAGAAAGATCTAAAGGAGTCAGTACCCTCTGAAGTGAGCAAATGACAATCAGCATGCTCAGCATGCAGTACCCTGAAGTCAGAAATGACTCAATGCTTAAGCAGAGTAGAAAGGTGCCTAAGGCACCTGTCTGCTTGAGGGGCAAGGGAAAAGGATTCTCAGGCACAGCCTCACTGCCTGCATGTTTGGTCCCACTATGTCTGCATACTTCTTTACTCATGTCTTCCACAGGAGAAAGGGGATGGTGACTCTGGTCATCTCGTCACATGACAGTCACCTAAAAACAATAGGCAAGATCCTGACTTTCAAACACCTTGGCTGTTTTTGTTTTGTTTTTTTTCATAGTGGCCAGTCTATATGACTTTTGGGCTGTTAGTTCTACAGACTTGTGAGATTTTAATCCCTCCTTATTAGAATTTTTTTTAGAATTTTTTTTTCCAAAAATCAATCTATAAAACGTCACGTCAGCATTTCGTCTATGCTTACACATAAGTATGCTTCCATTATATTGTTACTTATAGTTCAGCCAGCATTTCTTCTTACTATGTCTTTGGCTTGATACAGGTAAATATGTGTATATTTACATATGAGGAAATGTTATGTGTATGGAATTTTGGTCTAAAATATAAAAATCTTCAGAATGGTTTTTTTTTTTAAATAAATGTATTCAACTTGCAAGAGATGGGAAAATGTAATGTTCTTAGAGAACAATGCAAAACCTAATACACCCAGTGCTTAACAAAAGGGCCATGTAAAGTCTGGTCAATCAGTATGGAGCTCTGGCTTTTCTTCATGAGGAGGTGATTACAGTGAAAGAATATAAGCTTCTTACCCTAATGAACAAAATTATGTCACACCACATGAATCCCTGCTAAGTCCCTTTCAATGAACACAAAATCTCACCTTACCTGTGGATCCTTAATTACACACAACTATTTCTGGCTCCAAATTAGCAACAACAGCAAAAATCCACACCTACGAGCCTCTCATAAAGGTAAGACCTTCATAGATCACTCAGCTGACAACAATTAAACCTGATTAAAAACAGAGTAAAAAAGCTGTCAGGTTCCACTGTGAACTCTGATTTTCAAGTCTCTGTGACTCCTTCAATTTTTTATGTAAATGTAATTTACATAATGGCAAAAGCTGAAGTGAAATTTGTTGGGGTTTTTGGTTTTTTGTGGGTTTTTTTTTTTTTGTTTGGGTTTGGTTTTTCTTAATGAGATGCAATATTTATTATAAAGAACTTCAATTTTGCCTTTCTTTAATTTCATTGGAAGTCAAAAATCAGAGAATTAGTATGTGGTTTGTGTCAAGTGAATTCACCAACTCGCCCCCAAACTACTTTGATTTTAATGAGCTTGAAAGAAGTCATGATACATTTTAAGTGAAGTGTTAAAGACATATAGATCTTTTATGGTTAGCTTTAAAAAGTGACTGTTGTTATAACTTGCATGAAGAAAGGCTCCAGCACTCAGATTCACTGGGCAAGCCACTTACCCTCTGTCTTCATGACACAGGAAGAAACAGCCCTGTAAAAGAGCAATCTGGAAAAAGACTGCTGAGAGTCAGCAGGAGCTTCTGAACAAAAAAAAATGTGCCTTCTACAGAATCACAGAATTAGCTAGGCTGGAAAAGACCTTTAAGATCATCTAGTCCAACCTATGACCTAACCTAATATCACCTCATCAATTAAACCATGGCAGTGAGTGCCATGTCCAGATTAAACACCTCCAGGGACAGTGACTCCACCACCTCCCTGGGCAGATGATTCCAGTGCCCAATCACTCTTCCAGTGAAAATTTTTTCCTACTGTCTAGCCTAAGCTTCCTCTGGCACAGCTTAAGACTGCGTCCTCTTGTTCTGTAGTGACCTCTTGGTCAAAGCTGAGACACAGCGCAGGTCATTAGGAGACCAGCAGAACCCTATTGTCAGCCAAGGATTCAGAAGTACAGAGATGGCACTTTCCATGGAGAATGCCTTAATATCTTCACAGAAAACTTAGCGAAACAAACTCTCTTCCTTTAAAATGCACCCAAAGGAGGTAATATCACATGCATACAATGTAATACTCCAGTAGCAAGATTTCCTACTCAGTGCACAGAAGACCAGGCTTGTTTCTAGAGCCCAAACCTCACAAAGTGTTTTCTTTTCATATCTGCTGGAACCAGGCTGAGAACAGAGAGTTGGCAGGAACATCAGTTCCTCCCCTTATGTTCATTACATGTGCCTTCACAAAGGGTTGTCTGGGATCGCTGAATGTGAGCCTGTGCAAGTGGGTGGGAAGAAAAGTGCCTCTGGAGAGCTGTTCTCAAAAACACTCCCAGCTCAACATGATCAACAGCACTGAGGGTCGACATAGGGGTTGAAGCACCAAATCAAGGATCCAGATGTAATATCATCCCTAAACATAATCAGTCAGAGCCTCTCCCCATATAGAAATTGTACAGAACTCCAACTCATTATGAAACCAAGCCATCAAGCAAGAAATTGCACTACAGACTCAAGTTCAGTGAAAACAACAGACTCTGAACCATCACCCAGGTGTTTCATAGAAAGAATCTGAGGCACAGCCACTGCATAAAATCAGCCTTACAGGCTAGGAAGTAATGCACAGTTTAGATGTATCTGTATATATCATGAGGACTACTTAACTAGGTGCATAAAATTCCAGTTTGAGCCGGCTGTATAAATTACATTGACAGGATTACAATCAGAGTGTAAAACCACAGTATATTTTAAATACAAAGTGGCTTCAAAGATGAAAATTAAAGAACATTTGACTTAACTTGGTACACAAAAAGATGATTTATAAAATGAAGAGATGATATTTTCGCAAACAGAATTCACACTCTAACATTGGTAGAAGAGAATCAAGATGCAGTTCAGGCTGTGGACTTCAGAGCTGCTGTTGAGACTGCAGTACTGAGCATTCAGATCATGTTACACAGAGATCAGTATGCATAAATTGGTACCTGGGGACAACCCAGGAAACAAAATGTGTAAACATGTTTTGCAAGCAGGTCTTCCAGCATACAGCCCAAATTGAATCTAACTTTACAAAAGTGGAAATCTTACAGTTGTTTAGAGGTAAATTATCTTCTGAGATGAGTTATTTTTTCACAGAGGACAGCTAATTTACTGAGATTTGACCTCCTGCCCCTTTACTGACATGTACTGAATGTGAGTCTAGCCCAAGGGTAATGAATGGTGTTTGAATGAGAGATGTTTTACACCAAATTGTGACAAGGGTAATAGCATGTCACTGAGACTACAACAAATGTCAGGAAAAGGCTGAAATCATAATGGCTTTAGAGTAATCATTATTTGCTGGTGGAAAAACTGCAACAGATTAATTCACCACGTATCTAGTGTGAATGTGGTACAGCTTGATGTAACGTGAGCACAAGTAGTGTGTCATTTGTTCCCTAATCTTAACACATAGAGTCCAAATTGATGTAACAAGTTACATGTCAACCAGCAGTATATTACATCCTTTGAAGAACCACATTAAAATTCATTTTGCATTAGGTCTTTTCATCGTGTTATGAATAAAAGGAACATGACACAGATTACGCATAGAAATCTTTACAAATTCCTGGCATATAGAATGAATGCTGAATCAAACCAAGGAACTCAGATTATTTGAATAGAAAGTGAACTTTTTTTACTATTTTTTTTCTAAAGGAAGCAAGGCAGGAAAGAAAATTATTTCTAATTAAATGTCATTTTTACTTCAATGAAACCAAATTAGATTATATTCCTGATAGTTGTCCTGTTCTTTCCTCATGTCGTCATGACTCAATAGTGTAAGAAACAGGAATAAATGCCTTTAAATATATATTTTTGTTTGTTTAATACCTAGCTGTTGAGTTCAGCAAGAGAGTGAGAAAGCTAATTCAAGACAGTAAATAAAATAGGTCATCAAACTGTGGGAAGAAACCTAAACTGATACCTACTAGAGCTGCAGTCCCCAAATATTTTCCAACAGTCTCCGCATTGCATTTATGCATCTAATTAAAGCAATTGTATGCATAAATTGTTATGATTTTTGTTTTCTACTGAAAATGTAAAAATATAAGTCTTTTAAGCTACCCAAGATGCTTCTGGCAGACATTTTCACCAAAGCTGATGTATCTCTGACAGCCAGCATGTCATTTTTCTGTCCTGGCACCCACATCTTAACTGGATTGAATCTTACCCTGGCATTTTTCCTGTACAATATGGAATAATAAAGATAAGCGTCGATTACTCACACAGAAAACTCATATTTATATGCTAATCCTGCATCAACTGCTTACCCTTAAAGGCCTTTAAACCCTGGAGTAACTTATTTGGGAGAGTTTGTAGGATCAAAGACTAACAGCTTGCATTTTTTTCAAAAGACATGCTGGTCCATGGCATCAAAAACAGAGATGCTAAATGCTACACTTCCATTTTTTTTGCAGCAACCATTCCATAGGTTCATCCATACTATCCAAGCAGCAGTTACAGAAGAGAATGGCTCCATTAAAACCTCACCTCTAGCAAAAGACTGAAAGATATGATAAACTCTGAAAAAATTTCCTTTACTGAACTGGAGAAAACCTGAAATCAAGATTTCTTGGTTTAAAGATCATTATCAGCATCAGCCAGCCAGAAGGTGAATTAAAATTTGTCATGGTTTAACACCAGCTGGAAACTCAGCACCATGCAGCCACTCACTCAAACACCCATCAGTGGGATGAGAGAGACAATCGAAGCAGTAAAACCAGAACAAAAATGCATCTGCAGTGTTGCTGCTAGATAAATGGAGAGTGTTCCACAAAACTATACAAAAAAAGAACAAACCATGGTTAGCTGGCCTTTAATTTTTCAACCATATGGAAACTTTCATAAACTCACTTTTGAAACAAAAGGAAACCCCAAGTCATAATTGGCCCTAGGTTTTTCAGTTACACTGCAGAGTTGTTTAAGATAGCTTTTTACCATAAGAATTAATATTGAGATGTGAAACAATCAGAAAAAATTGTTATAGAGAATAAAAAAGAAAAAACAGTGGGCCAACACAAGTTTTATGTCCAGCAATCAGGTTCCTGGCTTAAATTAGCTAGCTTATCATAAGATGCCCTTGTGTATAGTGCACATAAAGGTAAGAATTACAATAGTGCTGAGGTAATGGGATAAAAATGGCCTTAGAATATTGGACAACTCAAAAAATCTTGATTAAGAAGAGACTTCATCTTAGCATAATCATTGCTTACCAGAAAATATCTTATTTTTTGTTCTGTTCTAAATCTTGTAAGTTCCTTTTTAAGGCACCATATTTACTGGTGGTTTCTGGAGAAAACTACAAAGTCTGGAGATTTTCTGGACTCAAAGATTATGATAGTTATTGCAAGCATTTAAAGTAATACAGAACCTTGAAAGCGGAAAATGAACATGAAAACAAGAAAAAGAGTGCCTAGAAAAACAGTGTCAGAATTTAAAAAAAAAAAAAGCTTCTTCTTTTAAATGTCTCACCCAGAATCACTGCTTAATATCAGAATATATCAGAATATATTTTCTAGTTAAACATTAATATATAATTTCATAGAACTCAGAGCTTTCATCATCTAATTGCAAATTTCAGCCAGTTGGCCTAGAATAGAATTGGATAAATAAGCTCAAAATGAGCCTTGAATATCCAGGATGTGAAAGAGGACCTCTTCTCTCAATCGTGAATCTGGATACCTGCTGTATAATATGGACCTAAACATCTTTGATACTGTTATGCAGTTTATTTAGACTGCTTACGACACAAAACCAGAAAAACTTGATTTGTGATAAATTGCACTACTTAATCAGTTTATAACCATTGTACCTAGAACAAAATACGAAGAAATTAGACTCAAGTAGCTGTCTTAAAATAGTGACACAATCATAAAATTAAAAAAAAAAACAAAAAAAACAGGTTTTGTTGTTTTTACAACCTCACACACTCCATCTGAAAGACAAAGAAAACATAAGGTTGAAGCTGCTAATTCTGACAGCTCTTAGTTAACAGCAGGGCTCCACAGACGTCTCTTAGTATTCATGAATCTATGCTGACTTACACAAAGCCAAGATTCATCTTTTATTAAAACATAATATGTGAAATGAACGTTCTTTAATTTTTGCTCAAATAGCCATCTTTGTCTCTGTTAACTCTATTGAATTCCACACTGTATCATCCAGATCATATCTCATTTCTGAGTTCCAAACATCCATCAAAGACTAAAAGGTTCTGGCCTATTTTACACATTTTTAACTATGTTATAAAGACTGACAAGACACAAAATTCAGTTTGTGAAAATCTAAACAGAAAGGATTTTAATGTCAATGTAAGGCACAGCAACATAAATGACATAACAAAATCATTAAATCAGATTAGCAATGATTTTTAAAGAAATGACAGGCATTACATCCCAGCCACAAAGAAAATGTGAGGAAAAAAAACATACACAAGGAATAAGCCGTAGTCTACTTTAGTAGGAACATTTTTGAGCAGCTGTGCAAGCTTCCTTTGCAAGTTCCCTGCCTTTTCCTTACTGTTTCAGCTTTTATTTTTGCTATTTTACAATTTTGTTATGACAGTGGGTGACACAATTTAGATGAGAACATTTACTCACTCTCAAAAATCATACATAAAAGTCACAAGTTCCTTTGAACTAAGGCAAAGAAAACTTAAGATTGAAAAGAAAATAGCAAAGGACAAGTCAGCATATTGCCTAGGAACAAAATTTACACCAAGATCTGGAGTATATTAGTCAAATAAATAGCCTCAGTGAAACAAAAAACTTTATTAAAAGATTGATAACAATAAGCAAGCAATGTATTCTGAATTAATCAGCTTTCTCTGATATTGAGTAGTTCTTAATGACTCTCAGCAAAAACTTAGCAAAATCTAGGGCTAATAAAATAATTTTTTCTCTGTGCTATAATTATAAAAAGATGCAAACTTAATATTCAACTTAAAAAGAAGTTTCTATTATCACATAAATCCTAATGTAAATTTCACAGATGCATATAAATTTTAACACCTAAAAATGTTGTATGAATAATAAAGTACTGGTTAAACTTCTAATGCTTTGATAATTGTAACTGACCATGAACCTTTTTATCCCTGTCATGTCTGTATATCACAAGTCTTTAAAACACTTTGACTCACAAGGATAAGAAACTTTAAGAATTTCCATTTCTTTGCTACTTAGCAGTTTTCAAAGAACACAAAGTTTGCATAGAACTCAGTGTTCTTGCATCATAAGTGTCCAGGGCAGGGTGACAAGGTCAAGGAAAGGTTTTGAACAAGAATCCTGTGAAGAGTGGCTGAGGGACCTGGGGTTGTTCAGCCTGGAGAAGAGGAGGGTGAGAGGGGACCTTATTGCTCTCTACAACTGCCTGAAAGGAATATTTTATTTTGTCAGACAAATATTTTTCTAAGGACTCTAATTTCCCTGTTTCTATGTACAGTGCATCTTTTCCTTTGCCTTCCTGCAGTAATTTCTACTGGCTGCCTGGGTTCACAACCTCTACACAGTCATCTCAAAGTAACAGGAAAAATATATTTTGCTTCCTGGTTCCCTGAGGTTTGGGCCCCTGTTCAATGCCACCTAGTCTTCTCTCATACTGCAGACTCCAACTCACCCTGTCTCTTCCTTATCTGCTTTTGACACTTCTCTCCAGTAGACCTCTCTTAGCTGACTTCTGGGAAGGTAGAGTCCTCCCCTCCAAAAGGAACCTTCTATTAAATCAGAATACCAGCAGCTGAACAATGAAAACTGGCAACAATTACAGCTTTTTACCATGCATGTTGCAGAACAAAGATAAATAAAAAGAACATCTGACACAAATCCTTCTACCACCTTAAATTTAGCCTCCAAAGTAACTTCCATGAAGCAGGCTGGAAGGTGTCAGCCAAATGCTAAGATAAAGGACTACCTCCAAGCTTACTTCCATGGGAGAAAGGAATCTCAAATATTTGTGGTAGGAGCATGAGATTACCACAAAGCTACAGTGGCAGAGACCAGTGTCCCTTCCTCCGTTGAAGTTGGGGTGCTGCACACTGAGTGTCTGGATGAAATGAAATGGAAAAGCAGCAAGAGGGATCTTGTCTGAGTAACCTGGTGATAAGGTGTTGACGTTGGAAAGTGATGAATTCAAGTTTGTTTAGGATTTCCTTACTTATCTCAGTAGGGCGTATTGCCCTCTTCATCTGCATCTCTCCACTGAGCATAGATGAAACATAAGTAAATACACTTGCAAATTCGAGGCCTATATTTAAGTGGGATGAATTTGGACCTCAGTACCTGTACTACATAGGCTCATTCAAGGTAGAGGAATTCCTCTGCTTAGTGACAGAACTCTGGGGGGAGATGAGTAGGTAGATAATATATAAAGGAGAGTGGGAGGCTGACTACTGGAATTTTATCCTGCCTTCCCTAAGACAGGCCCAACAGGCAGATAAGAAGCATGATACAGAGGATTCCTCATTCTTTCTTCATTTGGCTGAACACAGTGACTTTAAGGGACTATGCTGAAAAGTTCCTGCTGGATGCAGAAGGGAGTCTTCTTTTTTCCTTTTTGGGAGCAGTTTTGACACAGGGCATAGACTGACTAAACCTCAGTGACACCTCAGGCCTAGATGAATATCGCCATTGTCATTGTTCGGTTCCATTTTCAGGGCCTCGTACCTACTACACCAGGGCACTAGGAAGGTGGGTCAGTCACAGTAGAGACTTACTTTGGAGAAAAATGAGAAAAGAAAGTTTCATACCAGGTAAGGCACACCATTTTTTGAGGGAAAGTGTGTTGGCATGATCCTTCAGTCTGCCATCTCAGTGGAGACAGGGAATAGAGAGCCATGCGGCAACAAAGATGCCAGGGATATAGCTTTGTTAGAAACCATGGAAGCGCCTAAGGGTTGATCACCACAGAAATTCAGGCTTCTCCCCCAGAAATGTGGTGGCATCAATAGCCCAACAGAAGTGCTTCTACATCAATGCACATAGATATGCAAAAAAAACTAGAGGAGCTGAAAACTGCTGTGCAGCAGAAAAATACAGTTGTCATCACAGAAACATGGTGGTTGACTCACAACTGGAGTGCTGCAGAGGCTACTAAGTGCTCAGATGGGATAAGCAAGGACAAAGAGGCAGTGGGGTATGTTTGGGAGCGCTTTGACTCCTCAAGGTTTAATGATGTGATGATAGGGTAAAGCGTTTTTTTGTAAGAATTAGAGTAAATGCTAACAAGACATATAATGGTGCATCCCATCAAGGATATAGCTGGGAGAACTGTCATGATCACAATCCTAAAGAGCTGTGGTGAATGGAGTTAAATCTAGTTGGCAGCTTGGCATTCAATTACACTTTAATCTCCAATATTTCTACTGCTTATAACAGTGGTCATATTCTCACTTTATTTTTCTTGGGTCAGCAGTTTGTTTACCAGAAAAGAATAAGGATACCTTTGGGAAAGAACTGTTATTAGATCAGTCTTTTTCCCCTTCTCAGAGAAAATAAATAACTGTATTTATTACTACAATGTACAGCAAAGGACAGAGGGGAAAAGATATTAAAAATATCTTTTATTGAGGTTTGCTTTGAAACAACTGTGTTTTTATTTTCTGCACCACATCTTCTTTGTGATTACCAATGGATATGAAAACAGAACAAGCCATTAAACAGAAATTAGGAGATGAAAGCATACAGAAAACTTCTTGATCTGCCTATAAAACTGAAAAGATTTAGGGGGGTGGGGGAAAAGGGGACATGTTTTCTTCACTGTTTTGTGTACAGTACTTTGAGTACATATGAAAAGTATCTTGTTTCTTATATCTAATATCAACCTGAGCTGTTAAGAGTATATTCTTTATTAAACAAAAAGAAAGTGAGAGTGTAAAAGAATAAAGATTTTAACATAAAATTTAAGGTGAATGCATTGAAATTTTAGTGTACATAGAGAATAGTGAAGATGAATGGCAAATCAATTCACTACGCCCATACACTTAATCCAAGAGCCTGCAGTGAATAGGTTCTCAAAAGGAGTTTTCATGATGTAAGAAAACAACTCCTATTAAAGGACATAAAGGACACTCTTATTTTTTGTATTTTAAAGCTGATTGCCGTCTTAGAACTTTCTGAAATACAAATAAAAAAAACTCAAGCAATGATCTTGAAATTAAAAATGCAGTTGACACATGGGGGATGAAAACACCTTGTGGAGTGAAGTAGTTTGGCTGTTTCTATTCAGATTATTTTCTTGGAACCAAAAATTTCTATTTTTCACAAATTTTGGCTTAAGCTTCAAGCCTGAGTATCTCAAAAGACAGCTGTCTTGAAAAGCAGTAAATCTGGACCCATGTAAAACTGTGTCTATTTTCAGTTAAATATTTACCTGATTTCTTAAGGAATCAATGCTTATAATTTCATGTTCCTCTTCTTTTAACATTCTATGTCATTACTGAGGGAAAAAAGTGGGATATATCACTACAGACTTGCAAATCAGGGGCAATTTATACTCTCTGAGATTCTAAAACAAATTTCCACATATCTGAGATTCTAGAACAATTTTCCACATTTCAATTTTTCACATTGGTGAAACATTTCTCACAAAGAGAAAATTCACTGGGGAAGGGGAAAATTATAAATTTTGGCCAAATATTTATAGGCCAAATAAAAATTGACCTTCAGAACTATTGCTTTTAACTTTCTGTACTTGTATGCGTCAGTGATGGGTCTTTAGCTCTTGCAGTTTGTTTAAAGGAACTAATGAATTTGATTCAGAATCACAAATCTTTTTTTATGGTGTCAGCAACAAATGTACTAATGGAATTTCACTGCTCTGAGATTAAAATCTAAAAAAATATAGTACACACCTGCTTTTTTAAACTTGGTTCAGATTCCAGTATTTACAGTAATCCATAGCAACAGCAGATGTAACATCAGATATCACTGGAATTCTGTTCAGCAGGAAGTATTCAACTACAGACATTTCTGCATGAGAAGCAGCCTGAGAAAGTCCTAATCCTGTTATGTCATTGTCCTGATGTGCCACAGGATTCTGGCTCTCAAGTAAGAGCCAAGTGAATACATTTTCTGTACAATTACTTAGATAGCATCTGCATACTTCAAAGCACATATAACTTTCATAGTTCCATGAACATTTATTCTGAAGTGTTACAAAAGTTGATTACAATGATTTTAATATATTTCTGTATCTACATAAAATTCCATTGCTCCATGAAATCCACATTAGTCCTTCAGTCTTTCAAGTGCTACATTCCCCTTAGTAGCCCTTCACGGAACTCTCCAGCTTGTCATTATCTCCCTTGGGCTGTGAGCCCTCAGCTGGACACAGGACCCCAACAGGCCTCCTCCTATATGCTGAAAAGAGGTGAACAATCACTTTCCTGGAGTTTTTGCCTTTCTTGGATGCAGCCCAGCATGCAGCCAGAATTCCTTTCCCTAGGGACTGAATATATTAGATTATTTCAAGATATCAGAGTATTGCCCTGGACATCACAACTTCTGAAAGATGATAGTGGCCTTTTAATGACAGCAGGCCAGCTCACCTTTGAATGCATTATCTGTATATGTGCAGTTTACCGAATTAATCTCTAACTCAACCCTCCTTGATGAAAAAAACTCTATATAATGGATTAATTATATTATCAGGACTTCGTGATCTTACAGAATCTACTCATTGACTGGAGTGATACACAAGATGCATTAGTAGAATTTTTCAGCTTTTCCAAAAGAGACACTCAAAAAAGTGCTGGACAGGGCTTTTCCTAAGAAATTCTTTTGACCAGCATCACAAAAAGTAATGGTGTTTTATTCTACAAAAAAACTGGAAAAATCTTCTTTTTTATCTAGCTCAGGGGAGCAAGAAATAAATTTAACTTTTTTTTTTTTTACTGGTTTGCTCCAGAACAGGAAAAAAAATTGTTTTGCTTACTTGAGCTGGTAATGCTGTTGCCCTTTTATTTGACAGCCCTGCCTGTACTGCATTCCTGTAGACATCAGCTTGTTTTATTCTCCTGTTTGAGAGAGATTAAAATCTTTTGTCTTACCTATAAACAGGATCTCTCAAGACATACTATTAAGAGCAAAGAAACCAAACTTTTAAAGACAAAAATAGGCATTCCAGAAGTCCCTAGGTAATTTCAAGCTTGAGTCTGGAGAGCCTCAAACACTAAATTAAAGAGACAAACCCAGGCAGGATTTTTTCAGCTGTTCCTGTTTATGTTGCTCTTTCTTAATTAGCTGAATATATATTGATAAATATGGAAGTGAACTGCTGGCCTGCAGGACCTTCACACCTTCTGTGGCAGATGGAACTTGGGAATCTTGATTCCAGTGAAGGTTTCATAATTTTTGTAAAGATAAATAAAGGAACTGGAAAGAATGAATGTGTAACTACTGTATCTTGTTTGAGCCAGTTCCTTACAAAGCTGGAAACCAAATTCAGTCTTAAGTCAGAACAGCCAAATAAAGACAGTTTAGGTCTTGGTGTTAAGTCTGTTAAGGTGACAGTAGAGTCTCATTTTCCCATAAGATCCTAAAATCTCTTTCCTCCTATCTTCCCACCTCTAAAGTTTAGTGCCTGTATGGTGAATTTTGCCTTAGTCTAATTTTGATTAATTACTATTATTATTACTATTTCTTCATAAAGAAAATAGGTAATAATAATAATCAATACTGCATCAATTATCTTTGAATATTTTAGGTCTTCAGGGAAAAAATTATTTAAACTCTGCAGCTGTAGTTCCTTATTCTAACTATCTACAGATTTTTGAAGTTGCAGCCAATGAAGCATTTGCTTTGTTCAGAGAGAGCAAATAAAAAGACTGATTACTAACCAAGGAAGTGTCACCTATGTCTGCACAGCTCTGCTTTCCTGGTCCTTGAAAATGCAGAAGCAAGTGTTGAAAAGGTCAACCTTGCATCTTAACTTCTGTATAAGAAAGAGCATTGCAACCTCAGGCTGACCCTAGTATTTTCTATTTAAGCTGCTGGAACAAATGAAAATATCAAAACTGTAACAGTAAGAAACTCACAATGAGGACACAACAAAGAAAGTAAGAAAAAGAGGGGACGGCCTCATGAAAAGAGAAGATAAAGAAGGAGGCAAATGCCCCCAAAGTGAGAATTGTAGAGGAGGCACTCTCTCTGTGTTTGACCTCTGCCGCAAAAGGATCTATTGAGAAAAATAAAGATACCTATGGTTTGGGATTTTAGACAATTGTCCCTGAATATTTTACATGGCCTCTCTAGTCCTTTTATACTTGCTGGAAACTTTATTTCTAAGTCTAAACAATATTAAAATGATGCCATGAAATTCAAGGAGTCTGACAGGTGAAAGGAGAGGAAAAGAGTAGAAACAGTTCTGCCAGTAACCTATCGGATACTTCATTGAAGCATTTGGAAGTAATGGGATGCAGAAAATCTGGAAAGTAAATAAAAACAGTTTTTCCAGAGCAACCATTAATTAATTTGCCTGCATTACAATGCTACAATGTTACAATGAATTCTAGCTTAAGGCATTTACAGATGCTAAGACTGTGCTTGTCTAAAAATATTGCATTATAAATCTACTGTCACTCCAAGCTCTCAAGTATAGTCAGGCAAAAAATTTTAGACAGTTGTAGAACTTCCCAGTCCTTCTACCCTATAACTTGAGAAAGATAACCAAATAAACAAGTTAACCCATAAAATATACTTTTTGACAGCTTTGAAAGCACTTACACAAGTCTTAAATAATTAATATTTCCAAGATAACTTAAGCTCTGATTATCATCTTTCTGATGGCAAATATAATGAAAATCCAGTGCAGGAAAGTGAGACAGTGTCATATTCAAGATTAAGATATTGATGTTCCTTCTAGTTTATTACACAATGTTGCCAATTTGTTCCATTTCTCTAATTCTTTGCCTTGACTAGCAAAGGTTGCAGCATCTCAGAAAGTCTTTGAGGGTAAAGAGAATGTTCTGAGAAATGCCACTGTCACTTAATAGTGAAAGGGAAAATGTATTACCTGTATAGTACATGCACCACAAGGAAGCCCCTGAGCTTCTTACATGAACATGGCTCAAATCCACACAGTAAATCTACTATGACAGGATACACAATTTGTCATTCGTACAAGTGTTGCTCATGCAGTGCACAGCACAAATACATTTTTTTTCCCCTCAGAAAATCCTGGATAGAAACAAGACATCCCTATGAAAATGAAAATCCTAGCAAGCTGGGTACATCTAATGAGAAACAATGAATGCTCCATCAGCTTTTAAGAACTTCCTCTGTTAGCACATGAGCTCACTGATGGTACCTCTCCTTGCAATAAAAATTAGGTTAATGAGCGGAACTAAATCTGATAATAAAGTTATTTAAAAGACTGTCATTTGTTTAAGGAGCAAAGTTAAATCAGTTTTGTTTTTGTTATGGACATATTACACTAGCCATGTAAAAAACATCCATTCTTCCTTTTGGTTCCACAGTTTGAAAATAAATGTTTCATTGATGATGGAGCAATCCCAGAATAATTTTACTGTATGACTTATTTGCCTTGAGGGAAGTTCTGAATATTTACTATTTGAGGGAAGACTGAACATGGGACTAAGCTAGTAAATCTCAAAACTGGTGAAGATCAGTGATCAAATTCATCGACTCCCATTTACTCTGATGATGCAAGGATCTAGTAGCCCACACAGGGAAATATGACTTAAAATAGATTTCTTTTTCAATGTTATTATAAAGAGGTTGAGACGTAGATAGATAGGTAGATAGATAGATAGATA